>GL501540.1:169299-180021 GCA_000149185.1 Mayetiola destructor | reverse complement strand
ACGTGGAGAAGGAAAAAAACGTCAACAATAAGACACATATCACATTCCATATTCCAATGAGGATGGCAGTCTTTATAATATAGATGGCAAAAGGCAAACCATGCCAACAGCCAACACATCAAAAACACACAATGAAAATGACATAATATTGTCGTACAGTATGTTGCATCTAAATTTTATGCCTTCTGTCCTATCGGAAATCGAAATAATAGCAAACACACACCCAAAAAAAAAAATGATAAAAAGACAAAAAAAGCTGTTGCACATTCACTGATTCATTAGCCAGCTGGTTGATGGTTGGATGGGTCTTTTCATGTAATCTCTGTACGTTGTGCGTTCACATTTTGTGCCAAATGAATCTTGACTATTAACTATTATAACAAGTTTGAAAATGAACACGAACTCATATATACAATGTGCACAGCACACAATCATGAATAACAAACAGAATACAACAAAAGAAACAAAAAAAAAAACTTCCATCAACCAAATAAACATACAAAAAAGACGGAAAACTTTAGTTCTTCGCCTGTTTTGTGTGCTTAAGCGAATCCATGGGCATGACATCTACATAGTTAACGTATAGTCATTTCGTTTTATGGTTACATATTTGCTGAGACTTCATTCGAATTTATGAGCGTAATTGAGTTTATCGAAATGAAATTTGTCTTCAGAATTCAACAATTCAATGAAATTTTAGGATGGCAAACAGAAAAGCCTTCAAAACACTATGCAAAATGAGGACCACTAAAAACATTGAACATCAGGAATAACAGCGACACCGAAATGAGCAAATGTTTGAATGCATATGTGAGTCTGTGAGAGTATGTGTGCGAATGCGAGTGCGAGTGCGAGTGCGATTGTGTGCAACAAATCAAACAAAATTTCAGAACAATAAATAAGTTGTAGCTAAAAAAAAAAAAATCCAAATTTGGCAACAAAAATCCAATTTATAATGTGCGAAAAAAGAAATTTAACTGCATTTTCGCTTCAATGTGCAACAAACATTGAGCAATGAGCAATGGACGAATGTGCATTGTAAAGATGTTGATACCAGAGCTGGCCAAACATGCGAATGCGAAAATTCGCATTCGCACTGAAGTTCCAACAAATGAGTTCGTTCTCGCTTGAATATCATTCACATTTGCAATTTCACCGATTGTGAATGCGTACAGATATGCAAAATGCGAAAAGCATTTGGCCAGCTCTGGTTGATACGCTATGAAGAATGAGTAACCAAAACAAACCAAACTGATATTAATGCAATTCGATTCGTTTGTTTATTTCCGGTTGTTCACGTTTCATCGCATTTTTTTCTTTTATTTCATGCATTCATCAGATCGAGCGCATAAATCAGACCGAATGATTTTATCAAATAATCCTAAAACTTGAAAAATCTTGAAAAACATCATTGCTATTGTTGCTACTGTTGTTGCTGCTGCTATTTGCTCGTAGATTTTCGTTTAAAATGTTGAGTTTTCGTTTTTTATCTTCGCTTATAATAACGATTTCAGTTAGATTTTCGAATGGATTTTTCAATGGTTATTTTAGGTGGTTTTTTTTTCGTTTCTTCAAATCCAAATAACAATCAAATCCATTCCCATTCAAATATTTTGGTTAGCTTCGTTGATCGTTGATTGCCACATTTCGTTCGTTTAGTTCAAATTAAGGTCCAAAACTCTTTCACATCGGAAGTTCGAGAAGTATGTTGGAATGTGACACAAACGGAAATGTGCTTCGAGATACAATTTGATCGACATGTGTAAAACTTTTACCGAACTTTTATCTGAGTGGCAAAAATACACGATACCAAAATGAATTTTTGCACCGTAATGGATAATGCTTCTGAAATGTGCTGTTTTCTTTTTTTTTCGTTTATTTATTTTTTTTTTTTTTTTTTTACAATTCAAAAACCATTTTATGGTGGTTGCTAGTCTACAGTTGCCATTCAGACAACATACTGTACAAAATACCAACAATCACTTCAACGATCCCATCTAATTCCATTGTTCACCTAAACTTTAATGAGAATGGTGATTGCGAATACAGGAATTACAAATGATTCAAAAAGTGTGATGAAGATTTGATGGAAAAGCGACCGAACACGAGGAACATGAACGGATATGATGAGAGAATGAAACGAATGGCGACTTGAGATAAGTGAGGGAGAGAAAGCGAATAGTGTTGTAAGTGGCCATCGGCAATAGATAGAAGAAACATGTTATCCCCGAAAAATATAAATTCCAAAATATTTTGAAATTCGAATGAAAATATAAGCTGACTACTGACTATACAGAGTGTTATTAATGTGACATTACGCGAACGATACAACCAGATAAATTTGATTAGAATTCCAACATTTTCTGTCATTTTGTGCATTTATTTTGAGTATGGCATTTCATTAAAACCATATCAACAAACAGACTAACATGTAAAACACATAAGCAAAATTTGAAATTCAGATTATTCATGAATTCATTGGTTTGGCATTTTTGTATGTTTTGCTATTTTGTGTATGTGTGTGTATGTGTGTGTATAATTTTGATGTGATAAAAATGTGGCCGGAGGAGAGAAAAAGTATTTGGGCTTGGCTTCAATGCAATCAGTAAACGAATAACGAATACACAAAAATAACCAAAAACGTAGCATAAGAATGAAATAAATAAAGTCAAACAGATAAAGACAGCTTGAGACAGAATTAGGAAAAACAAGCAAATATTTGAATAATATTTTGCCCGGAAAATTTTTTGCTCGGGAAATTTTCCGGAAATTTTTTTGGTCTCATGCAATTGCACGAATATTATAAAATATTGGCTGGCAATGCTTTTGCGGTTTGTTATTTTAAACGATTCAAACATTTTGATCACGTGATTTTGTTTTCCTGTCTAAATTATTAGTTTTAATCAATTAACCGCGTCAATACACTAATGGATCCCCCTGTGACCATATAAAAACGTGAATCAAATCGAATGGGTGCAATTACTTTACTATATACTATATGTATTCTTTTGTCATGTACTTTTTTTTTTTTTTTTGTATCATTTTTAGATATATTCAAAATCCAACATTCAGTTTGGATGATGTTTTGACCGTGGTTTTAACTAAGCTTGGGATTTACGTGCAACTCTATAAATAATTCATTCGTCCAATATTATTTGTACAACGAAACCAAACATAAAATACTGAGCACTGAATATTACACCACGCATTCAAAATTTTTCAGCCCGTGAATACGCCCTCATCGACGAATTCAATTTCATTATTATCGTAATGGGATTGTTCATTCTGACCGTTCATATAGTCTGTGATGTGTGCTGGCCACTATGCATTTAAACAAATAATTTTGTGCCGATGAGTAATTAGCTATGGGAATTTTAGCATTTAATTGGCGGGATATTTTTGAGCTAATTCATGTGTCTGGACTATACAAAATGGCACATGATCCACATCAATTATCATGCTAGCATGTATTATACTATTATATTACAAAAACAATAATTTTGGTTTTAAATGTTCAGAAACCCATTATTTGAGCGGGGCATTCGCAATCATGAGCCAATCATTCGCTGACAAAAGTTCACATTTCATTCGTTGTACAAAATAAAAACGCAGGACATTGGTTTTGCTTATATTGAAATTTTGAATTTAGGCTTCCGGTTGAATGTCGGCAAAATGAATTATTAGTTGTATCGGTGAAAGACTTTTAATTATTATTGCAATGTATAATTATTTTCCTATTTTTTCTTTTCGTTGTTGTTGTTGTTATTTAAGACGATTCACTGGCAGCGTTTGCTTTGCCTATAATAGTTATTGAGGATCCGCTTGCTCATATCGCAACAAACAGGAAACATTGAACTTGATTATTCTGACAGGCTCGATCTACTCGTTGGTAAAATAGTATGTTTAAAGGTTTTTTTTTCCGAAGTTGGAACCCGACATTTATTTTAAGCAAACAAATAATCATGGGTTAATGATAATTGGTTTGCAAGCGAATTTAGTTTTTCTTTGCAATACAGACATTTATTCAAAAATAAGCAACGAAAAAATCAATTAAAACATTGACGGAAAAATATGAGGTTTTGCCATAAAAATGAATACTAATTGAGAGGTGAATATGTGGAATGCGGTTGATATTGTCATTTACAATTTACACTTGAACATTGTGGTGCTATTGTTCTTTCAATTTATTCATAATTCTTCCTCAATTTTATTCATTCAGTTTGCGCAACGTTCGCTTTGGCAACGGTTTTGTCCATGAAATGAGAACAATTTCATTACCATGATCATTGAGCATTATGGCCAATTTTGTTGTTGTTGTTGTTGTTGTTGTTGTTGTTGTTTTTCTTCTTCATCATGGAGCATCATTTAGCTTAATGGATGAACATGTGTCGTATTTATAGCCACCATCATTGCATTAATACCATCATACACAATATTCATTTTACGATTAACCGAATCTCAAACAAATATCATAAAATCAACTGTTGACAATAAGAAGAGGAAAATAAAAATTAAAAAACAAAATAAAATACGTCAAGCCCATGGAATTGGTTTAATCAAATCGATTATATCAAGTAATCAACGAACAATAAAACAGTAAAAATGATCGAAATATTCGAAATTATTTTGAAAAAATGGATTCATTTACAGAGATCTCGATGCAAATGAAATGAAATGAAATGAAAAAAAAAGGAATTTAAAAATAATAACAACAGCAACCGAATCCAAAACCAAGCTAATGGAAGTGACAAGCAATCGCTGTGAGTGTATTTCAATAACTGGATTGACACAAGTATAATCAACGTGACAAAAAACGAATAAACCGTCGATTTCATGGCTGCGTGTGTGTGTGTGTTGATTTTTGTTTTCGAAATACCGCCGAGTCAACAATATTCAAGGAACAAGTACTCATCAATTTTGTTTCAGAATAAATTCAGATAATGCTGAATTACAGCCACTGAATTTCATGCGAATCATAAATTGATATGTTTTTTCAATTTTACGGGCCATGTACAAATGGACAATACACCAAACACTGACCGACCGTTGACTTGGGATTGTGGGTGTGGTGTGCACAGTGCACAGCCGGAGAGCAACTAAATCCACCAAAACAAAGAAAGAAAAGAGCGAGAAAAAAGAAACTAAAATCAGCATTCCGAAAGCCGTCATACTCAGGCTACTCTACATCACAAGGTTAAACTAATTGGATGACGATAACGAGACAAAGTTTTACTTCTACACAGCCTATTTTGGGACCTACCGAAAACTATACGGAATTGTTTCTTGTTCAAAGAGCATCAACAGATTTAAAATATTTCGCAAAACTCAAATAAATGACAAATTTTTTACTTACTGAGACAACGAAGTTCATTGAATGCATGGCACGCCAACATCTTGTTTACATTTTATTTGTGATAAATGGAACCAAACCAGACCGGTAAATAACGGTATTACAAATACCGTAAAATCAAAAAGTATAAATAAAATATAAAAATGGAATTCATAAAATAATTTCAATTGCCCAAAAAATGACGAATAAATGCCAAATTCAGTATTTTTTTTTTGGTTTAGCTGATTTTTTAGGTTTAGTGTGAATGCGTTCTTTTAAATCGTTGTTTACATTGCATGGAACATTCATTTAACATTTCAAATGAATCAGATTGAACGCAACTTTTCTACAAACGGTAATAAATTAAATTATATCTCGCCCATTTAAATCTTGATTTAAATATGATAAATTTGATGAACCGATTGTTCAAAAGACTCCGATGCGGACACAAAAAAAAAAATAGGTTTTTTTTCTACAATAGAATGAAAGATTCATTAGGCAAATGAAGTGCAGGAACAATGCAATTGCAAATACGCCATTTTTCGAGATCAACGAATGGAAGAGAGGAAAATAAAAAAAAACAGCCAATGGAAAAATAAATTCGAAAATACAATGAAAGAATTTCGGTAAATTGAGCTCATTTTTTAATAGGTATTTATGTGATATTCTCTCTGATAGATGCACAGTTGTCAATCGTGCATTTGATTCAGATTGGCGTCGTTTACTTTTTTCATTCTCATTTTCATTTTCATTTTTATTTTAATTCATTTTTCTTTCGTTCGGTTTTCGTTTTTTTTTTATAACTGAAGTTGCTCCACATTTTAAAATTTTCGCTTTTCTGCATTTTATTTTATTTTTATCTTTTTTTGTCCACAACTCCAACTCATTCCCTCCATTCGTATGAATTTTAATTTAATTTTGTAATTTGATATTTTTTTTCATTCTTTTTTTTTCTGTTTTCCCTCTTTTTTTCTTCATTTTATATTTGTTTCATATGCACATAATTTACTTGATATAACTGTAACAAATGGCGATATCGAATATGGCAATCCGCATACATGTATATATATTGCGATATCCATAGAAGTAATTGTAGGGAAAAGAAGATTTAATATTTTAAATAAAATAATAATAACAACAACAGCATAAAAACGATCACAAAATGCTAGTTGATTACAATTAACTACCGTTAAAAATGTCGCATAGTGCACTGAATTGATGCAGATGTTTATCGCTTAGCAATTGTCGGGGATTTGTAGTAGTATTATAGCTGGTTGAATGGATATAATAATGTTCCACTGTATATTCTATATTCCATTCCATGGTGCTGCGTATTTGTTGGATTTTGCGATATAGTATTTTTTTTTTGGATTTTGTTGATTATTAGTTAGAGGTGCAAAAAATTGATATAAAACGAATAAAATCATGTTCTGTGTTTCAACGAAGTGAAAAGAAGAGACAAAGAGAGTAAATGGAAGAGAAATAAAATACCAAACCATCCAACTAACAAACAATATTCTATACGCTTTATTTTAACATGAGACTAGAGACAAGCGACTAACTAAAGTGTCTCATCTAGATTATAACCCTTGTTCGAGTGCAAATCATTTGCAATGGACAAAAAAAAATATAAAATATAAATACTATAGACAGAGCCCGAACATGGATCTTACCATGTGACTTTGTATTTTATTGCATGGATTTCGGAATTCAAAATAAAACATAAATTTGAAATCTGAATGGTATTCTCTGTGTGCTTTTTTTTCGTTATTATTGTTGGGCCACCGAATGCAGTCTGCATTCAATTATGAACAATGCTATTGAACAGAATGAAATGTATATGGCTTATCGCTTATTGCCATCGATATACCTACACTATGAGTGTGAGACGAAAAGAAATAACGAAAATTAAAAAAGTATCACTCAATTCATTTTGCATTTGATGGACTGGCTGTGTGGTTTTCTCATTCTCGTATACTGAAACAATGTGAACAATGTATGACACGGGTAGGCATTCAACTTTCCGTTAATCAATTCCTCATTTAAATTACTCAATGAATATCAGCTTTTAATCGAATTATGCAAAATATTCCTAGCGACTGAGCATAACAATTGTGGTGAAAATAATTGGTTTTTTCTTTTCCTTTTTTTTTTGTTACATATCAAAGTCAATCAAATCTCAAGCCAAATTAAGGCCAATTTCAGATCGGAGCAGATCAAACTTGACCAATAGTTGGCAGAATACCTGTCAAACTCGGACAAACACTTACGCCCGGTACACTTACCCCTGGTTATCGCAGACCGAGCATAGGTTTACACAAACGTCATTCGTATAGGGATAAAATATTAAACGAATTACACAATTGCAAATATTTTATGTGCGCACAAATAAATTTATTCTTTCACTTAACATCTGTTTGCGTTATCCGGTTCGGCAAACCGGAGAGATTTGCCGCAAATTTACTACTGCCATGTTTGCGAACTTATGTAAAATATATTGGATGTCTGTGAACGTGTGGCCATTCAATCAATATGATTCGTTAGTGATGGATAATAATGCAAGAAATGATTCGATTAATTTATTTATAATGACAAAGAGATTGAATGCCTTTGTTCATTAATTTCATTCTGTCTATTATTATCTTTTTGAATCTGTCGATGCTGATACGCCGATACACACGATATCCATCGATTCGAAATGTGAATTCACAACAATTTATTATGTTGATTAACTGATTTGTGAGTCGTAGGCTCTTAGCTATCAACTCCCATTTCTCAAACCGCCCCACATAACAATGAATACAAATTAGACAATCAGTCTGAAATCAGAAATAGTCATCTTTCATCTCTTAATTTCAAGTGGATCAAACAATCATATTCATAGTACTTGTAAATAAGTAATCGGAGACAAAGCCAACAGACCGAATAGCTCAAAGAGCTTAGAGCTCTTTATACATGATCAAAATTAAATTAATTAGCGTCTGTTTTAGTTTGATTACTATCGGACACATCTTTTTACAAACGTTTCCATAATTAATATTCATTTCAGTAATATGTCTTCAATCTTCAATAATAATAATAATAATAAATGAAATGCTGGTTGTCGTTGAAATTAAAACACATTTGCATACATGCAATTTGCCATTATCGCTGAAGAATCGCCCTTTTTTGTTTAAGATTTTTGCATTGACAACACAAATTTACCTTAATTGTGACAAAAAAATCGGCAAGAGTCGTAACTTGCCGATAGGTGAGTGTGTCACTGACATTCACAAATAACAAACAAATTTATATATTTTACAAACAACTCACAGTCATACCATAAAATCAAAAATAAAAACATCAGCACCTTTTCCAATTAGGTTAGCCACAGTTTTCCTGTTGCTCTTAAATAATAATAAATAATAATATGTATAATATTCCCAGCGACTGCTGTAATCTATGCTGATGATATTAATGTTAGAGCAGCCAGTAATAGTTGACACCAAATTCAATTAATCATTTTTGTATGTTTACTTGTTGTTAATAGGCGTTTCAACTAATTTAATTACTGTAATCGTATAATATTATCTGCTGTTAGGTGTACATTGTACAATGTCCATCATACATTATGAACTGTACTCATATATGGATACGTGTATATCTTGACATTGTTCAATATTTTCGGCTGACCAGCGGCTAAAAGTCGAGACTGACAAATGAAATCACACTGGGCTCATGGTTTTGTGTGTGTGTGTGTGTGTGCATCTCAAAAAGAATAAAACCAAGAAATAAACCGCACATAAACATTAACATTGGGGTTTGGCACATTTTGTTCAATTTTATTCCAATGCTTTGTCTCAGTCATGAGTGACAAAAACAAAAATAAAAATATTTGCCACTATTTTAATATAGTGTGTGGCACTTTCAATTACCAGTTCTCCGTTGTTTCTTTTTTTCTTGCCTTTTTTTTTGGATTCCACCGTTTTACATGAACTCCGCAGCATTATTACACAAATATAAATTCATAATAATTTAAATGAAAGCACATGCGGTTATGTGTTGAATTGCTGATAAATATTTAATATCAATTTAAAATTCAAAAGGAAAATGAAAATGTAATAACAAGATGAAAAAAGAAAACAACAACAATAATAATAACATTCCAGCAAAAAACCAAAAAGAAAAAAAATAAATAAATTGATAGAATTGAACTGGCAATGACGCGTGCTTTGGCATACCGTACAACTTAAACAACAGCCCAGCACCAGAAAATCGAAAGTGCAGAAAATGAATCGTTTGATCTGGAATTTACTGAACATAAAATCATTCAATCGAAACTTTGCCAAATATTATTATTATTATTATTATTATTATTATTATTATTATTATTATTATTATTATTATTATCATTATTTGGTAGTATTGCTGACTGCCGACATGCGGTGCAGTCAGGCCATTGAGAATGTTCACTGTTCACCATAAACCCAACATCGAATGAATCTGTATGTTTGAATTTTTCATATGTCCTTCTATCGCTCAACTATTTCGAAATGTTTATTAAACATTCGCTTTTCAATGATTTGATATTTGTGTTGGCATATGGCGCATGGCGCATAGCGCATATGGTTTCTTTTCTTCAAATATTTGATCTATATGCGTTCGTCTTTGGGTCTTTCAAATTAAATATATATTCATGTATAAAATTCAATTTCGAATTCATAAACCATATGAATGCAAAAGTGTTTCAAAACCAGCAACCAAATAAAATAATATATTTTGATAATCAATTAATTTAAGCTGAAGCCGATGCCATATATGTAGATGCATGCTCAAATTTAAAACCAACGAGAAAAAAAAATAATAATTTGTATTTGTTCGGCTGAAAATTCAATTCAATGTAACCATTATTGACTATTGATTCACGTATATACACGTGAACAGCGAACAGGGAATCGCAATTTTCATTACATTTATTTCGCTGGAAATCATCAACTGAATTAATGAAATAGAAAATATTTATAAACCAATCGATTTATTTGCGTTTTTACATATATTTATAGACATTCTTTTTGTTTCTATTCTGGCCATTATTGTTTGCCATTATCGAAATAGATGGGGAAAAATAAAAAGAATATTTGATTCCATAAAATCATTTCATTTTTGGGACGAACATAGCTCATAAAAAACTGTTTGTTTTTGTCGAAATCAAATGATGGAAAAAAAAACATTGATGATGAATATGTTGCTCAAAGAAATAAGGTGCGATTCTGGTCGCAGCGAACGTTATGAATACAGGTTTTCAAAATATTTCGTCCATTAATTGAAATGAAACACCGAACTAAATAATAAATTCTCGTATTTTTTTTGTTGTTTGAAGTTTGAAGATTCGCAAAATCCCTCTCTCTCTCTCT
>GL501540.1:157961-168760 GCA_000149185.1 Mayetiola destructor | reverse complement strand
CAACTAACCTCCTCTCTCTCTCTCTCTCTCTCTCTCTCTCTCTCATTCGCTTCTTCTTTTTGATTCTTTCATTCGATTTTTGTTTTGTTGTTGTTGTTGTTGTTTGATGTTTTAAATAAACAATCTCGCCCTCTTTTTTTTACATTTGCCAATGTCGCCAAATTTTCCTTTAGTTTGGAAAATTGTCATTATTACAATAATATTATATGATAAACACAAAAAGGCAATATGAAATTGGTTTGAATGAAAAGTCATTGAGGATATTAAATTAATATTATCCAAATTTTGTTTCATTTTTCATTGAGTCATTCATGGAATGAAATGAATGAAAATATCGTATATCGTATCGCTATTGATTTAAATGTAAGTACATATGTGGTATAAATGACTGAATGAATGAAAATTGCATAATCATTTCTAACGATGATTCATCAGTGAGGTGCTCAAAATGGAATATTTCATTCAACTTTATTCAAATTGTGAACAATAGTTAATCTGTTGTTAGGTGAGTTTTGCCATAGAATTCTAACCCTAAAATTTGTTGAAACAATTTTTCGCCAACTAATCAATCGTCGTTTTTGTGAGTGTTCTGCGGATGTGTTGTGTATTGTGTTCCAGGTGACAAAAACATAATATCAAATTGATGAACGACTATTTTCCGTGCTTACATATACCTTGAATGTGTTATGTGTTGAGTGTTGAGTAATAAATAGTGAATAGGCAAGAAAAAATCCTTTGAATTTCATTATATTTATAAATTATAGAAGAATAAAAGCAAAATATTAATAAAAGCAAAAGCAAGTAATTAGTACTAGTTAGTAATGAATGGGAAAATGAAGAGGAAATGACATAATTTGAAGAAACAGGAAATAATAAAAACAAAATGAAACAAATGGTTTTCCCAAATGGTCAACAAAATCAAATCAAACCCAAGAGGGCACAGCGATCATCCGGTTGGAATGTTTTCGGATCAATTTCCAATTTGTTTTGCCTTATTCAAAACTCAATTGTTGCGTTCTCGAAGTGAATAGTTGTGTTGTGCATTGCGGACGTTTATGATTGGGATATACGTCGAATCGTTTCCAAAATGTTCCGAAAACGCTCCAACCGGATGGTTGCTGATTACTGTGTCCTCTTGGAAAGAAACTGAAAATGAACTAAAAGGCAGCCCGGAAGTCGAATATATTGAACTATACCTATTTGCAAACAAACGAATCTAAATTCTCTGTTCGAACGGCGTTTCATTAAAAAAAGAAAAAAAAAATTTAGTGTTCCGGTGTTCGTTTCAGAAAATGGAGTTTCAACATTTATTGCATCAGCAGTGCAAACTGATTCAGAACTAACCGAAACACCCAAATGGTTATGCTCACAATTCGGAGCTCATTTTCCCTTTTCCGAAAATTCAATATGTATAATGTTAAGACTTTCAAATTTTGGTGAACTAATATATTTATTTGTGTGGATGCAAGTATTCATTTAGTTACTGCCTGTGGACATTTTCAAATCTAGCCATCTGGTCAATGCTGTGCACTGAGCACTGAGTGCTTTATTTTTGTACAAAAATTGTAAGAAAAAAAAAACCAATAAGCAATAAGCACTGGGCCATTATGACTGAACAGCGCATTAAGTGGAAAAATATTAAATAAAATATACTGAAAACGAATGGCGAAAAAAAGAGAAGCGAAAAAAAATAGATTCCAAACAATTCCATGAACAACGATTGTTCAAATGTGATTTAAGTGAAAAGACAGTTATCGAGTTACCATATAGCTGAATGCTTGGATAATTGAGCCAAATGATAGATACATACATACATACATGTATTCGATACAAACAGTCGCCCCCCAATTTGCCGTGAGCGATAGATTATTTAAACTTTTCAATTGCATTGATAACACGATCTTGACCAGAAACCGTCTGAGAAACAGCATTCTGAATCTCACTCCAACTCCAACACCAACCATATTCCTATATTATTATTGTAAATGTATTTTTGAAATAAATGCGATGTATTCGATATTCCCATATTTGCTGGTGGTGGGCACCAGCATGCAACATAAAAACACAACAAATATACACAATCGGAATGAGCAGAGCAAACCGAAAAGAAGAGAATGTTTGAAAAAGCTGTACGCTGTTTATATCTATGCTTAAGTTCCTAGAGAAAATTTCGAATGAACAACCAAACAAAGTGACAACAAAATTGGAGATCGAAATTGGTCTGACTTGAACTTGAATGTTCTTCCTTTTTTTTGGTCTCCAAATATACTTATTTTCTTTTTCGGGTGCATGTTTCTTCCAATTGGTTTTGAAATGAATTTCAAAATTGAGCATAATCTAAATGAAAACGAACTTGAAGAAGACATTGACTGAAATACGAATACACAGTTTAAAATTTTAAATTGCCTCAAACACTGTTTGCTTTTGTTTTGTTTGCGAATGGTTTTTCTTATCATGACTATTATGCCCTCTTTTAAATGTACAATTTTGCTTTTGCTTTTTCTTTTGCTTTTTTGATTTGATAGATAAATATCGTTCATTTTTTTCCCTTGGCCGTTTCATGGCATACCATCAGGTTGTCATCTCGTCGAAATCGAATCGAATGGATTTCATTGAAATTGTAAGACTTACAAAATATGTAAAGCATGCATGCAATCTAGATAAAGTCATGCGAACAGGAGCAACTTACGATACGATAGTGAAATGATAAACTGTTTCGAAAAGGGAAATGAATTGAAATGAAATAGATTTCAAACGCAATAGATTCAGATATCAATAGGTAAAATGAAAAATACTTTGTCAAATATATTAAATTTCATGTAATGAACTGAGTGAGTGTGGTTTTAGCTGGATTCAAAATTGCATATTGGAAGTTTATAGCAGAAAAATGGCTTCAAATTCGTTTGGTTTGGAAATTTTCCAGATTGAAACGAGCCACCTGTTCGAAATGAAGAACAAAAAAACTTTGAAAAATTCAATTCCTCTCCTTTCATTCAGTTGATTTGAATGCCCATCATTGCTCATCATTGATCATCATTGCTCATTTAAAAGGAAATCAACAAACTTCAGTATTGTGTATTTTTACGATATATGGCAATAAGTTCAATTGCAGTTTGAAGATTCAATGGAATTTTCCGTTTTATTTTTTTTATTTGTTTGTCATAAAACACTATGAAACTACTTGCACATTGAACATTGAACATCGAACAAATACATCTTTCTATTATTCAACCGGTTTACCATTTCATTTCAACAATCAACTGAATTAATAACAAATAAATGATGCAACTTTTGATATTCTCTTCCGTTGATCGATGAACAAAACGATTGGCAATTGCATTCATTCAAAAGTAAAATTCATCATTAATATTTAATGTGGGCCGCAACAGACATCTTATGCAAGTAACATTGTATGTACAATAGTCGCACATTTAAAAGAATCTTTGAATTTGGAACGGTGTATGGTCGACGGTTGGTGCCTTTTAGTTTAGCTCGAGACAAAAGAGACAATAAATAAAGTTTACTATGTATTTTATATGAGCATTAAGCATTGAGCAGCTATACATTAACGATACGAGAGACGCGCTCGAACAACAAAAAATTCATTCAAATAAAAGAGTGAATTAAATAATGGTACACGGCACACGCAAATGAATCATGAATCTTCATGAGTGCCTCTTAACACATTTTGCATTAATGAAATGGGAACTACAATAATGCGGATTCCGTTACATTGAAACCATAACAACGAAAGACCATGAACACTTGATTTATAAAGTGAATTGTGTGTATTGTATACTCCGTATTCTGCTCTTATAGCTGAATGATACCTTATAAACTTACAACGAAATCAATTAAACTGTTGCTCAGCAAATCATTATTCAGTTTTGGCTTTACTGTTGCTGTTGCTGCCGTTTCGTATTTCATGTCACCCTTTTCATCTTCTTTCCATTCCCTTACATGTACTTTCTTTTTCTATTTTCTCTTGCTTTTACATTTTCAATTCTGCGTATATGTGATTAACTTAAACAGGTCTCGTCAAAATGCCTGCGGCTCGTATATTTACATTGCTAACGAATTTTCGAATCAGTTTGTCTACATTTTGTGAAATTGTGTATGAGCTCATATACAGGTGAATTGAACTGTTATTTTTCTTTGCATTTTGCATGAAATGAGTTAGCATGTGTCAATGTGACGCGAGGATTTACATTTTTATATAAAATGGTATCAAATGAAGATATTAAATTAAGAGAGAGAGAGAGAGAGAGAGAGAGATAAATAGCAAAAAAGAGAACAAACATATATGGCAGTTGGAATGGTATGGCGGACGAATAGAGAATAACCAAAAAAAAACCATTTCATTTCTAACAAATTCATTGAATATACAATATACATAGAGGTGAAATACCAATTAAAATGCTTAAAACCAACTAAAACAGTGAAAGGTAGAAGGGGAGAAAGGGTGCCATGGGGATGAAATGGAAAAGAGAGAAAAAGCGTTAAACTGTATAAAGTATGCATACAGAGTTCATACGGCTAATTCAACTATCATCAACAAAATGAACATCAAAACGGCAATATTTACGAGGAACAAATAATGAACATAAATCATGTTGCATTTAATGTTAAACGACAGATATGTGAACGTATAAATAAATATTTGTTTTTTTTTTTCGAATGAAATTTCACCCAAACCAGGCATGTTTTTTGCCCTTGTTTTCTGTTTCTCAAAACTTTCGGCTGTTAAATTGCTTTGAACAAGATCTACAATCAAATTCAACAAGAAAGAAGAAAAATAAAATTTGAAAAAAAAAGAAAAAGAAAAAATTAATCCATTTGAACGAACGCAACGAAATTGAAACGGTAAAAAGCGTAAAACGGAATTTACTAGCAAATGGAATTTGCACACAGTTCACATGTTTTCCTTAATGATTTAATTGATTTAATTATAACGATAGCATGGAATGCTAATATTATTTTACGAATTATTTGCTATTTGAAAATTGTCTCGCATTTTTGCTCGTTGTCGCCATGCTCATGCCAAAAAAAAAACAATAACCGACAGAGAGAACACAGTAAAAGAGAGCATATACCAAGAGATACACGGGGCAAAAACGATTTATGCGCGCACCACTAACCAAAGAAAAAATCAATTAACACACCGAAAAAACTTAGACATTGCACAGCGCGGAAAAAGTGGTAAACACGCACTGACAACTAAATAATCAAATAAATTATGTTTTTTTTTCTCTTTCTCTCTTCTTCCTCGTGTTGTTATTTTTTTGCTCACACATATCTAAATCAGTAGTATGCCCGCTTGCAGATACAGCGATTCACAAAACAATTCAATCACAAATTCAGAATATAAAAACTCAAACAAAACAGAATTGAAAGAGAAAAAATCAATCCAAAACACATTGAATTTGTGCAAACGAAAAGAAACAGCTGAAAAATAATTGTTTCGGCTAATCGAGCACATGATACGCAGTGACACGGTGCAAAAATTTTGTCGAATTGTTTCATAATCTGCTGCACCTTTTTCTATTTTCGTGTCGGAATTATTCACATCTTTTTTATCATGAAAAAAAAAAAACGGAAGAAAAAGAAAGAAAGAAAAAAACCATTTCGGATATCCGAATCATTTTGCAATTGCACATTTCTTTTGTTTGGATTGCTTCAATTGTGAATCAACATTGTAGCATTGACGTCTCAATATATTTTTGAAGTAATCGCGTAATTATTGTTTTGTTCATGCGATACATTTTGTTTTTTTTTTTGCGTATTGTAGATTTTCCTATGGCTGAGAAATTGGCCGGAGCTGAAACAAAAAAAAAAATAAACGGACACAGTCGTTACGAAAAAATAAAAACGAAATCATTTGAATTGGAACTTGATTGTGTTACATTTTTCGTAACCGTTCATGTTGCTTTAGCGATTGGTGAATGGTAGATTGCAAATAGCCATTCATTGCATGGTTTGCATTTTGCACATGAATCGACCACTCCAGCAAATTGTTCATTAATATTAACCGCCTTCCTATGCATCCGAATCTAACTGTCGAATAAAAATAATCAAATAAATCTTATCTAAGCAAATGGGTTCACAGTTCTCATGGTAATCGAAATATATTCAATTGAATGGACTTGTGATTTTACGATTCGACATGTTCCCATTTCCGCAGCTGAACAAACACCAAAATCATCAAATAAAATTGCAGCCAAAAAAAAGAAGAAGAAGAAGAAGAATAACGGAAATCGATCGAATGAACGGAAAAAGCGAATATTATGGAATCTATTTTGAATGTAAAATATAATGGTATGGTGGCCGTTTAGCCGGATTCAAACATCAAACGTTCGAATGAGCCAATGTAATGGATTCCTGGTTACTTGTCGGGATTTATGTTTGTTAACATTCTTGTTGCCATTATTTTTTCTATTCTCCTTCTCTTCCGATCCCTCTCTCTCTCTGTCTCTGACTGTTTTGGTCCTCGTTTCTTTTGAAATCATTTCACCATACACCAAACAAAATTCATGATATTGATAATGTAGTTGTGTGTTTGTTTCGTTTTCATGAGACCGAGGTGCTGAGATCTGTGATTTTTAAAATTTCTAAAATATTCATTCGGCGATTATGTTTGAGTCTATAGCCGGTGTCCAATACCTAGTATGCAGTATGTAGTATGTGAGATAAATATGTGTTAGTATTTTCTAAATAGATTCCCAATTCACAACAAAATTGCATGTTTTATTGTCGTTGATTGATTTCAAATGTTTGTTCCGAATGAACATTCCATACCATCCGTATGAGACTCTGAATAGTTTACACAGTGTACAATATATTTCTATTTTCTTCTTCATCATTTTTCGTTTTTTCCTTCTATTTCGTTTTTTGTTCAACCAGTGGATTTGAACGGCAATGGCATCGTCGCCAATGATCGTTTATACGGTTGGTGGCATTTTCTATTTTGCATGCGCCCATGTTTATGGCACAAGTGCCATAGATCAAAGTATTTACATAGCCGTGCTTTTGATAAAGCAAGTGGTAAAGTATTCGGAAAATGAACGTGAATGGTGAATGTGATGGAATTCAATAGCATGTCATCAGGACATTTAAACCATTCATCAAAATGTATATTACGATTATTCGCAGAATAAAAATTTATTTCAAAGATTGAGAGTGATTTGGTGCAACGGATTTAATTTTTCATTGAACCAAATTCGACTGGCATCTTCAATCTTATTTGAATTTTCAATCTTCAATCTACGATAAAACAATATACATGCATATACATTGCCATTGAATTTGGGATTCGGTTTTAATGTATTTCATATTTTCCACTCAAAAGCTCAAACTCCGCTCCTTAAATCTCCTTGCTGAAAGTATTATGAGCAGAAATCGTTTTGAAATCTCTTGACGTCAATTGTTCTCTGACTGATGGGTGTGTGTTTAATGCATAGAGTTCGCATATTAGTTAAGCACATAATTTAACATTTTTCGCATTTATCGTGTCATATGATTCAAAATTATGCCGAGCTACACCAATTGCGATTATCGTTCCCATAAATCAGTTTGCTCATTTTATCTTTCTCGAAAAAAGTTTCAGTGCAATTTTTTTCTGTTTTTTTTTTTGTTCTTGTTGCTCCCATTGTCCGGAACTTTCACGCATGATGCCATTTCATAACGGTTGTACTACCATTCAGAGCATTTATACGATATTTTCCCTTAATAATAATAATAATCATCACGTCTGCCTTCGACGACCTCTTCAATAATAATTAATTGTACCGCCACGAGTCAAATGGCAATTCAAGAGTTTTGAATGAATGGAAAATCCAAAGTCATTTTGTCGACAAATTAAACATGAGGCTAAACAAAATTTATGATGTGTCGAATGGCATATTTTTCATATTACGTGATTTAAGTGTGCAATTATTCTCTGAAATTGGATTCGAATAACGATTCCAAGTGTTCCAACAATCCACAAGCAATGGCGTGCCAGAAAAATATCGATGAAAGTAAACGGCGCTGAAAAAAAAAAGAATTTATCAAAGCAATCATCACACGACAACAATGCCCAACTCTTATTATACTAATTTTGCACTCTTATTCTTTTTCCAAATCCTTTTTTTTTCTGCTCTCATTTCACATTTCTCATTTCTCAGTTTCTGCTCTTGTCGCACATAAAATATAAAATGTCTAATATTTTCTGTTCAGGCATTGCCAACTTATTTTTGACATTACAATTGCTTGTGTTTACAGATTTATGGAACCGTATCGGCGTATTGGCAACCTTCATTATTATAACAAATGCACAGAGACATTGGCTACTTTCATGCAATAAATGTGTAACACAAATCGTTCGTATAAAGGTTGAATATGTGACGATTAAGGAAATGGTCGAAATATGAAAACAGCAACAATAATATAACATAACACGCATGCAAACGAAACTCACTCACCGATTACATTCACCTGTACTGATTTAGAATTGCTTGAGGAACAAGAAATAGAAAGAACGATAAAAAAAAAGAAACTTTTAAACATATACCCAGTTGGATTATATGCTGCATCTGCTAAACCTAATAGGTAATTTATTTTATGTTCAAACCGTAATATTTGCCACTTCCGAAAGACTTTCAGAAAAAAATAAATTTCATTTCATTTTATGTACCACAGGTACATTAGTACATTTGCTCTTTTTTTCTTTTTGTTTTTTTTTTCGTTCTGCAACGTCTTTAAACTACCGTCTAGTATTGCTATCGATCTGATTTTTGATTTAAGTAGATAGTGGGTAACTTTAGTGACTAGTAATATTGGGAAGCTATAGCTTCTACATATATGAGTAGTACACCACGGAGTACAAATTCAGGTCTAGATTAGATTTTTTGCGATTATGTTGGATTCTATCAGGATTCTTTGGGATTTCATCAGTTCAAATGAAAATTGTGGGGTTTTCCACTTAAGTTTAATTGACTCATTCAAATCATCTAAATGAATTGAAATAAATTCAAAGGTTCGAATGCAGAAAATGCCAGCAATGGGTTTCTAAGTATATTACACTGTCAAAAGTCAGTCTCTATAATTTACTCTGAGATTTTTTTTGGCGCATTTACAATGCAATGAGGTTAAATAGTAGAACCATGTTACTAGCTTCCAATAGGGGTCGACGCACTCGTTTCGTTCTCATTCGTTCCCCGGAACTTTTTAGTCTCAGTCGTTCCTGGAACAAAAAGTTAAAAAGGTGAGGTCAAAAATTTTGCAAATCTTTTTCGTCAATTTTTGGAAATTTCGAGAGTTTCTCATAGGTATGGTTAAAAATGTAGCAGCGAAAAAACAAGGAATGATCATCCAAATATCAAGATAAATAAGGGCACCATTTTTTTACGGCAGAAAATCTCATTGTACCACACACAGTATTTACGGGTATACTAAATACAGAAGAAATAAATAAAACTACTGTAATATAAACTCCTTTTATTTTGAAAATAAGAGTTATCAATTACATGTTATGATCAAATATTGTGAGTAGAAAGCCAGTTATTTTTTGCAAGAATTGCATTTTCATGGGTCGCGTTTAAACATTAAATATTTGTGAACTGTTCCAATCTGTTTCCCTTGTGATGGTGTCCATGTTGGCTTCATAGAATTTACCAAATGAATATTGGTTTGTTTCATTGTATCTTCATACGTTTGATATAATGATTCATCAAAATTTACGAACTTCAATGTTTGCAATTTAGATTCTTTATCGAAATGTTCGAACATGTTTTTCAGGAGTTCAAATTGATGCAGAGATTCGAATTCATCTCTATAAAAAGTTACCGTGAATTCCTTGATGTGTTTCAATTGTGCAATACATTCAACGACATTATATTGATTTACAAAAACTTTCACTATTTCTAATTTCTTGAAATGTTTGATAAAATTAACGATTCGATCTCCAGGATTGACTTTACTCAAGGTGAGCTTTATCAGATTTGGCATATCAAATGAAGGATTTTCAATTACAATTTGTTCGTCAATTTTAAGATATGAAATATAAAAGTGTGTCACCGATGGAAGTTTATACACTGGGTTGTTGTTTGTTCGAACCAAAAAGTTTTGACGAGGATATTCAACTCCAAGTGTTTCTAATTTCGTCAAATATTTTGCAATCGCGTGCATTGTCTCCGCCCTATTTGGCTCTAAGAGGAAAATCTTTGTCATGTTCTTATTATTTGCAAAAATATCATCAAGTTGATTTTGTTTTATAGAAATAGTGTCCAGTGTTAATTCTTTCAATCCCTTTACATTTTCCAAGCAATTTTTATCGGCTACAGCAGCCAATAGCTTGAAGGATTCAAGTTTGGGAAATATTAAATTCAATTTGAGTTTTTTTTGTCTGCTGCGACCCACAATTTGAAACGTTTTCACTTCTGGAAAAATAATGTCATTTTCTCCATTTGACATTTCTTTCCAAAATTCCTTATCATTTTGAGTAATAATTCGCAGCTCTTCCAAACTTTTTGCAAATCTTTTGATAATATTTTGGATGACTTCTTTGCGTTGATTATCACTAAATTTGTCTAAATTAATTCCAATTTTCTTCACTTTGTCACCAAATTTATCGAAAAATGATTTTAGTATTTCATAATTGCCGAATATCAGAGATGAGTCGCCAAGTTGATGATCTCCATTTATTTCATCATTAAGCTTTGGCATTAAAAGAATTATGCGATCTTGTAATATTCCGCTCATTACGATGTTATTTGCAGGTACTATCCCCCATCGAACGGCCGTTCGTATGGTTTCGAAATCAG
>GL501540.1:117567-127965 GCA_000149185.1 Mayetiola destructor | reverse complement strand
TCATATTGGAAAATAGCTGTGAGTTGCAAATAATACTATATGAATTTTTCCCTATTTTTAAATTAGGCAAATTTTAGCATCCATTAAACTGTTGCGGTTGTTTATAACTTACACACATATCTATTGCTGTTGCGATTTCTATTGCCGGCTGGATCATAACATGAGATCGCAAATGTCTTTTGTCGTTTAAAATGTGTGCATCCATTACGATGATTTTCAATGATAAACGAACGAACGCATGCAAAAATTCATTCAGTTGTATGTCAATGATTCACCCGTTTCAAGCTCACAATCTATTAAGTGTGTCGTGTGTCATTTGACTTGTTGATGAAAATCTAGTGATGAACTGAATTCACAAATGTATGTGTTATTTTTTTCTCATTTAATTTTTATGACACATAAAAAAGAATAATCTTATTCGGTTATGAGTTGGAATTGACAAAAAAAAAAGAAATGAAAGACAGAACGAGAGACGGTTAAAAAAAACTGCAGTTCTACTGTTAAACAAACAATTTCGCTTTTCAGGTTGAGATAATATTCTATGAGTATCGGTGTGCCAAGAATTGAGTTTTTTGAGTATGCTCACGAATTTTTGTTCGGCTGTTGTTGTTTTTTCGCTTTATAAATGAAACTCAAATCCTTTCTGGCTGGCAGATTGTGATGAATTCAACATTGCACCCACAACAACTAACAATAAATATAAAATGTTGAAAAGAAATGTTGATGATTCCGTTTTGTTAAGATTTTTCAAATGTTATATTTTTTCACATTGGAATTTGATTTTTTTTTTAGTTTGTTTTTTTCTTCTTCTTTCTACTGTCATCTTTTCAATATCACTTTTTGTGGATGAATAGATACGCCTTTTATAATGGCATCTTTCCGTTTTGTACAACGATTTAAAGTCTTGTGAATCTGCACGTGTTTTTTTAATCTGATTGTATTATCATCGAGCATATACAAATCGATTTTCTATAATACGATCAAATTATGAACGACAACCGAAAAAAAAAGAAAAAAGGGATAAAAAACAAAGAAAATGCGAGCATATTCGTGAGCTCTCATGAAAAGATTACTTTAGATTTTAGCAATCCGATTCGAGAACAAATATGAAATTCAAAAGCAAAGAACGGATGCAAAAAAAAACACATAAATGGGGGAATACAGATGATGGAGATGGATAGCTAAAGAGTGGAAGTGTACCGGTTAAATTGAAAAAAGTTAACGAACCTATGGGATTCAAAGGGTTCATATGATCCCAATGCAAAGAACAAAGGCATATGATGTAGGATGTAAACAGTGTATCAGGCATCCCGCCAACTAATTCGAAAAAATACTCTCGATGACACTAAATTGTCTTCTCATTCGGCACAGCCCGACCCAATGTGTCTTTATATGGTATAGTCAAGTCTCTGAGGTGATTGTATTTTGCTTGGGGTTTTTGTTCGTCTCCTTCTTATTTGTTTAACATTTATTTTTGTTTCAGGCAGGTTTCTATTTTTTTTTTCTCATTTTCTGGCTTCGAACACTGAATACTCAATAAAAATGCTTAGCGAAATATTTTTCATTTCCATTTTTTTCCTTCTGTTCGTTCTGTTCGTTTGCAAGAGCGAACAGGGAATTCTGTTTTTTTTTTTTTTTGAAATATCATATTCATCATTCATAATGCTATGTTCTATTTCATTTCATTGGCAATATGGGCGGCTTACCACAGGACATTTTGTTGGTAAAGTAACGAAAGGCTTTTGAATATTGCTGCTTTAAAATAGAGGAAAAAAATGAGAAAAAGATAAGGAAAAATAAAAAGCGAGGAACCACAACGGTGTACTGCACTGATACATTCATCAAACGTATGTAATATATGTATTCAAAACCATATAAAACCATGCATACTGAGTTGGTTCTAACGGAGATGTACTATTGCGATTAAATTTTTCGATATGTGAGACCTGAACTTTGAATCAAATTGCTGTACTACTTTGCTCACATATTCATAACTTATATACATACATACATTCATGCCATCAAACCAAATATTTTTTCAATAAAAATTGAAAATGGAGGCCAAAGAAAATGAAAATCCAACAACTGTTAAGAAAATTGATGAAGGATTCTGAAAAACGACAGAATCAAAACGATTTTTCTTGCGATTTAATTTACGTTTTTCCTAATTTTGTGTTCAAGTTCGTTTCACGCATAGTGAAGAGGAAAAATGATAATTCATTGGTGTATGGAAACGCACATACGATTCTGTATTTTATTTTATTTTTCACCAAGGATATTGAATTCCTTAATGTTATTCATCTTTTTATATTTCTGTTGTTTTACGCTTTTTCAACGGCAATATGATTTATAGCGTTCAACACGCACCCTATTCATATGACCGTATATCATGAATTATGCTTGTCTGTATGGGGGGAATGATGTATGGATGTCGGTACGTATATCCAATCAGTATGAACGTTTATTCTTTGCATACATTTTTTTTCGGCTTCAGTCCTTTTTGCTCTGGTTTTGTCTTTTAAGTATAATTCATGCTTGAATATGGATGGTCTGGTGGCTGCAAGAGTTTTGCCTTTTTTCCATTTATTTGTTTTTTTTTTCGCTTTTTTCTTGCTTTCACTCAATTCAGTTAACTTTACACTTCTTCATTTCGACTCAACCATGACTCTTGATTTGATACGCTTCCATTCATTTCGTTGACTGCCTATTATTGATTAGCCTTTTTCAGCGATACTTTGTCGCTTATATTTTTTTCTAATCTCACTTTTCGCACTCATGCATATTGAATTGGTGAACTCCCTTAGTATTAGAAAAAAGCAACAACAAAAAAAAACAAACACGAGAGGATATCATCTTTTCCTGACAACCATCATTTCGAAATCATGTAATCCGACAAGCAAATTTCCTATTTTTTCACGAGAGAAAAAAAAAGGTGTGATACCCTTTCTTTCAATGTTTTCCCTTACGGGACCGTTTCGCCGTCGAAATTTTATAGGAGAACATCCGGATTCCAAATTAGCTTCTCTCATTTTCGCTTTAATCGCTTAAATGCGAATAATTTTGTTTGCCTTCACGTGCCATTCGCACAGGTGATTGAGAACAAGTGTGTGCATGTGTGTTTATTCAAATTGATTTATTTTTTGCGTTGTTTAAAATCCATTTTAGCTGGTCATAATGTAAAATGCGTTTGCCAATTCCACTTTTCTGTCAAACCACTTTTTTTTAGGCTCTTTTTACATTTTTGTATTGGCATATGCAAAATAATAATGAAGAAAAAAGAGAAATTAAAACGTTCAAGTGGATGCAATGCGTCTTCACCATCACCTCCGATATGATATTAATAGAAAAAAAAGAAGAAGAATGTTGAAATTAAAATCTAAAGCTTTATTATGTTTGCAATTTTCTTCAAAGTTGTGTGTTCATTAATGTGGTTGTTGTAGCTTAGCATGTATGCAAATGACGTAGGCTTCATATAATAATAGATGTATTTCACTTATACAACCACGGGAGTGTAACGAAAAAAAAAAAAAATACATTTTTTTGAAGAAAAAAAAAGGAACAGAATAATTTCATATATAATTTTTTTTTCTCTTGCTTTTCAGCACAATGCAAGAAGGAAGAAGAAAAAAATAATTGCTATTGCCACGACGTGGAATCTGATTGCACCGACTGTGAGTCACAACAGCCATTCTCGGCGATATTTTCACTAATGGAAAAATGTCATGCGCTGCATGAAGTTAAATTAATGGCATTTCAACTCATACCGAGCGTTTTTATCATGTTTTCTTATTTTCATTGTACGGCTGAATGTTGTTTAGATATGGCTGTGTATTGTGTAAATATATGTTAGGTGTATATATTATTTGCTGCGCTTTGATATCAACTTCGAATTAATGTGCACAAATGTTGATAATAATTATTCCATAGCCCATCGGTTGGTCTGGCATAACAAAAATAAAATAACATCAAGCATGAATCTCTGATCCTTTTTCCGACTCTGATCATAATTTCTTTGATAATTTGGTTTAATTACGAATACTAATTGGGATTTTTGGTCAATGAATCATCAATGACCATTTGAATAGTAGTAAACAAAGAAGTTTCAGCTTTCACTCACCACCATCCACTCCATTTCATGATCACTTTGAACAAGTTTCTATCGCTCAAATGGTATTTTGATATTTTGGATCCGAATGCTTGGGCTATGGCTACTAATATTTAAACAGGGGAAAATGTGAATTGTTTGAACCAGGCTTCTTAACGATCCCGTGATAGGACAAGTAAACTTAAGTCTCCGTACTCGAGTCTGTGTACTAAACGAATGTACGACCGTCCCTAAGTCTCCAGATATGAGTACGGATACTTTAGTTTACTCGTCCTGTCACGGGATCGTGAAGAGGCCTGGTTTAAACCTCAAAAATAACATGGATTGAGACCACTTGAATCAAATTCAATTTTTGGTATTATTCTATACCAATTCAAAGATATTCGAAGAGCCAGCCAGCTCATTATTCATATTCACAGACATACAAATGCATATTATTGGCTGCAATTGCATAACTAGAATAAATTTAATTGCCACTTGTGTTGTCCGTTGCTGTGCATTCGTAAATTATTTATTTATTGTGTTTTGTATTTGTGTATCATATCATTTACAGTGAATAGTGAACCATTTTTCCTTTCGTTGCACTATGATCATCATGATTTTCATCATTTTTCCAGTCATTTATCATAGCCCAAATATATCTTAACATATTCAAACAGATAGAGATAGATAGAAAGAGATATGAACAGAGTCGAATATATATACGTAGATATTTTGCAATTTAGAATCCAATTCAAATCAAAGCTGAAATCATATTATTGTACAATATTAAATTTTATTTGCATCAAAGGCAAAATATCTATTTCAACTATCAACATAAATTTGGATAACGGCAACAAAATTGCATTCCATGCACAAAATGTTTCAGGTTAATAAAATATAATGAGGCATTCAAAATGAGCCTGAAGATGCACTGAACTACTACATTCGACTTCACTCCTTCTGTTCAATCCACGATTGAATGAATTTCACACATTTGTCAAAAAGAATTCCTTTTATTTTCATTCGTAGATTCTTCTCAATCATTCATCTCACTCAAATACTGGCAACGAAAGAACATGAATGTTTCAAATTTCATAGAAAACATTCGGTTGAAATGTTTTGTCGAAATTCTCACCAAAAGAGAGGACATATTGAAATTGGCTTCCGTAACCAAAGTCAAAAGATTTTGTTCCAAAATGTTATGATGCGTTAAAATCATTCACCATTGTCCATTTCCTAAACCTCAAAGAGGCAATTATTTTCGGTTTGATAATTTTGCAAATTACACCGGCAATCATCATTTAAATTTGAATTTGTTCGAAGACATATTTTGCTTGGAATCGTTCATAAATTTTCTATATTTACATTTCAATGAAATTCAACAAACAAACCAAACGAACAAATAGACTACTCCAATTTCCAATTAATATTTACAGTTTGGATAATATTTAGATCTGAAAATGAAGAGCCAATGGTTCCTTCACTAAACCTCAAAAAAAAAAAAAAAAAATATATGATTATTATCAATTCATGGTAGTTTTTTTTTCAGCTTCGCTTGAACAATTGCTACAATACGCAAAATCTCCAATGAAATTCAATGTTTGAAATGAAAATTAACAAAAGTTCAAGAACTATGCAATGCAGATTTCAATTCAATGAAATTTCTTTTTCTCTTTGTTTTTCTTCTTTTTCTTCTCTTTCGGTTCTTGTTTTTATTACTATGCCAAACGGTAATTAGTTGGAACAAATGGACTGGAAATACGGTAATACTTGAAAAATAAAAAACCTTTACGAATAACAACTATCGTTCGGTTGAAGAGTTTATATAAGAATAAACAAAGAGAAGTATAATAATTATTACCATCGAATTCCGAAAATAAAAAATATAAATGCCAGCAAAAAGTAAGAATCATTTGCACAACAAAACATATAATATTAAACGATTATGTGCAATTACACGGTATAGCTCAATTATGTTCTGCATTTCTTTTTGTCATTCTCTTTTCATTCATTTCACGTTATTTCCTTTTCCTTTCTTTTTTTTTGTTGGTATTTTTGGTATTTTTGCTGTTATTTTCCGTTCATTTTTCGCTCTATTTTCATTCGATCATTGATGCAATATGATGCCAAAGTTAGCTGAATAATGCTTTACCATAATTCCTACTGTTGTTAACCCAGTATTCAATAGTGCCAGACAAGATTGTTTTGAATTTATCATTAGGGTGGCTTACAATATACAAAACTCATTCAAAATTATGATTAAAAAGATATGTGAGTATGCCGTTGCAAAAGAACCGCACTAGATATTTCCAAATGGAATCATATCAAAATGTTGACTGATATGACAATCGCCTTAATTGCACTTTGCAATCGACATCTGGACCGTTTCGTTGCATAATTATGAGCATAGACTTCATTGTGCTCTATTCATTGAATATTACATGCACTCATGAACACACACTGAACACTGAACACTGAACAGCTGATAATGTTTCAGTTGAATGCACATTGTTGTGATTGGTGCAGTTTCTTCTTGTGCAAATAAATGTGTATGTGGGCGTATGCGTATAAGAAAAAAAGAGTAAATTTTAACGAACTTTTTTTATATATTTCAATTCTGTTTCTTTTATTAATGCAGTATCATCACTCCGCCAACCATGAGTGATACCGAAAGGCATTTGCTTTACATAAGTACCAATAGCGACAAAAACACTGGGAACAATTATGGCATCTTTACAAAGAGCTATTGTAATCTTATCGTAATTCAGAACATATTACACTCAACCCGGTCCAAGTGTGATGTTCACACAAATGGTTGAATGTTTATTTGTTTTAGCATTTGCTAATATTTTTTTTTTTTTTACAATTTTCACTTTTTCCGATTTTATAAAGTTACGGCCATCCGTTCCGCTTTTTGTCTTTTTCTTCGTGCATCACAGAACAACTTTCTGCCTAACTGATAAATAAAATGAATTCAAATCTACTGAATTCTAATCATTTTCTTGGGGAATTGCAAACAATCTAAAAGTTGCTAAAACACTAGTTTCCAGTTTGTCGAATTGTTGGTTTTTTTTTTATTCGTGTGTGATTGTTTCCAGTTAATTCATCACACCTCCAATAAACTCGTTCCGCAACTTTTATCTCTCTTTTTCTCCCCAATTTATTTGCTTCGATTCGTCGTATGTGATGCATTCATCGAGAAAACTAATACAACTTCCGAATGTGGGCTCAATTTTGAAGCGCAAACATACAAAATAAATCGATCTTACTATCTAGATTGGCGCTGCCAAATGGAAATCCAAAATGGAAAATCAACTCTCTAAAACAATGAAGGAACAAATGAAATGAAAATAAATGGAAATGCGTCTAACATTGATCGACATTGATTCCCTTCTAGCTTTATCCATTTTGACTTATTTGCCACAAATACAACGAAAATTGGTGGACAACCGGTCACCAATTAATCTATAGAAAAACAACGTTCTTGTAATAATCTATAGAAGAATGTGAAGGATTTAGTAATGAATTTCGTGAAAGTGAAGAATTCGCAAAGATGAAAGATAAAAGAATAAGAGTTACCATTTATTTTTGCTTGTGGTCATCTCCTGTTCAATCCTTTTATGCGTTTCGGTCCCATGGACTTCAGAAAGGTTGGTTAAACTACCACCTTCACATTCCATCCTCGAATCTCATTATCCACTCAAATATTGCATACTCTAAATGTATACTTATTATGGCCATTATCTACCTATTCGCATAACTGTTTGCAATTGAAGATCGTCATTGTCATGAGCTTTAATGGAAAATTGAATTCAATATTTTTTTTAAATTTTTTTTATTGTATTTTTCCTTACTTCATGAAATAGCTCGATATCGGTATTGCATCTATTACATTTTGCCGGCTATTTATACAGCATTCTAAGTCAACTAACAACCAACCTGACGATAGACTGATTGGAGTACGGATCGTAGCACTGAGTACAAAACAGTTCAATTCCACTGACTGAGTATTAAATCAAACAATAAAACATTTTGAATTTGTGAAATGTTTCAAGCAAAGGCAGGAGTCAACTTCAACGTCTTTTCTGTTTTTTTGGCTTTCATGTCGGATCCACAGCATAAAAAGAAACAGAAATACACGAAAAAATGAATTCAATCTTCCCTCATTCAGACGACAACGACGACGATACATCAATTGTGAAACGAATTTAAATATTCGATAATAAATCTCAATATACATGCATGTATCACATACGTAATACATCATTCCTTACATTCAATTCTAGTATAATTCAATGTTTTTCTCTTTCCTTTTTATATTCGTCTCATTTGAAATTACAAATTCTCTTCTTCATTTTTTCTGTTCGTTTTTTGGCTTTTACTGATTTCTATGTGATTTCAATTGTTGGTCTTCGTTGTTGATTTTGTCATTGATTCGAAATTCACCGAAGTCGTTCACATGATTTGGTTGTTGATAATAATGGCAATGTCAGTCTCTGAATTGCATGCATATAACACAATACGATATCTACATTTTATATTGTGAACCAATTCAGGTATTTCAGAAATATTTGAAAATTTGTGAACCTTACGTAATTTGGTTAGCTTAATTTAGTTACTGCATTAGAATGATGGTTTTGGGTAAATTGGATATTGGATATTCAAATTTTAACCAAATTCTAACCAGCAGTATTAGCATGTCTATTCAGATCAATTCTTTTGCATCTTTTGTACCCATTCTGCATTTTTGCCATCGTTTACTCGGTATTTTGGTCGCCATTTTTCCATCGTCTCAAAACTGTATACAGTGTACAAGTGTACAATGTACACAGGCTCTTTCTTGGTTCCATATTCATTTTTCGATTGACAAATACGATTGTCTTCTTCGAAATATTTTATTTGGTTAGCTGGAGGATGTTTTACATTGAATTCGCTTTGATTGCGTCTGAATACAAAAAAAAATAATTTACCTCTGGTCTCATGTTTTGTATAGCAATTTTGTATTATCCACAGTTCATTACCAATTGGATTTATACATATAATATTGTATGCTGTATGTTATTTGAAATAAGGTCATTTTTATGTTGATCAAACTAAGTTACCTATTTTTGCCCTAATATATCCCGTTCTACCGTCAGTCGAAGTATATTCATTCGAATTTGTATTTTATTTATTTCTTCCATTTGATTCGCTCTTTGATTCCAATAAAAGTCAAATGATACTCTTATTCTGACGTTTACCTCGTGGATATTTTTCTATTTATTGCATTGATGGTTTTTTATTTTTCATCGTCTTTCATTTTAGACATTGGTCTATGCTGTATGGCATATATGCTTCACGTGTTTACTTTATACTTTAACCATAGACAATGGACAAACGCATCGACGTTCAATGTTCACAACAAGCGACAATCTTGAGCGAAAAAAAAAAATCAGCCATATTCGAGTGATATTTATTTTCAATTGACCGTCAACCGTTAACCGCCTACCAAAAATTTTCAAGTGAAAGTTTCTCATCATAGGGCAATGTCAAGATTTTTCCATAAATTTAATAATAATAAATTTGAGTGATTTTTTGTTTGAATAATCATGCGATATTTTATTTGGAGTCTGGTTTTTATTTCCATTGGCTATTCAACTATGCTCACTAACATTTTCAAATATACGGCACATTTTCATTTAATATTATTTGGAACATTTTATGTTTTATTTCTCCACAACAACGAAGATTTATGAAACATTCTTTGCTTTGCATATTTATAGATTTTCTCTCGATTATTATTATTATTATGATTATTATGTTGGATGGCCATTATACGTGAAATTGGATCCATACATCAATACACAGTGATTATCTCCAGCATGATTGAAATTCAAATGGTTTTTGGTAGCTTGGTAGCTTTTTAGCTAGTTACCTATCCGTGTATCGTATTATGATGAATGGGCTGAGGAAATAGCGAACGTGAACTCTAAATGGAAATAAACGAAGAAACGAGAGAGATTGATATAGGGTCAAACAGAGAAAACAAACACACACACTCACACAATTTTCTAGTTTTAATAATAATAATAATAAGCCAAATAAATAGGTGAATCGGTATACAAACAATACAATGAACGCACGCACGAGCAAATAGCCGTCGGTGATTTTATGTAGGCCAACATTGTAATTGTAAAATGTTGATGCAAATTGCATGCTCGCCTCTTTGCTCATAATAATTTTTTTGTTAGCTTTTGTTTTCGGAAGATATTGCTATATACACGTAACACATTACACATAAATAATATTTGATTTGCCGTTAATCGTGTACT
>GL501540.1:94185-105170 GCA_000149185.1 Mayetiola destructor | reverse complement strand
ATTTATTCGTTAGATTTTCTTATTATTATTAGGAATTATTATATTCAATGTCTGAGCAAAGTAAAACTTTTATGATTTGTATTCATGTATCGGCGATATTCGAATATGTTAGCCAGAACCTTCGCCATCGGAAATTAATCAAAAAAAAAAATAGCGAAAAACCATAGTCAAACTTTTGAACGAAGATATCGAATGTTAATTTGCCAGTTGTTTGAATATTTATAAGTACAAATTCGGCGAATATTTTTTTTTCAAGCGAATTGAGGAAATTTGCTATTTTTTCCATTTGTTTTTTTTTTTTTTGGAGGCTAAGCAATCTTAGCTTGGAGATGATTTTGAGTTTGAGGTTCAATGTAAAATCGTGTGGCAATCAATTATTCTTACTAATCCCTCTTGTAAGCTTCATTTACTTTTGAATTTTGCTTTGTACCAATATATTATTTTGATCTATAATCTACAGTTGATGTGAAGCTGACATTTTCATTGTTTCAAGTTTTTCAAGTCATTCAATGGGCATTCGTGTTATGAAACCATTTTGAATGAAAAACGTCAGCAATAATAATAATCGAACAGAATGAGATGAAAACAAACGAGAAAAAAGAAGAAGATGAATTTAGCGAAATAGGAAATCGGCATACAATTTTGAAAAAGTCATGTATAATGGTCGATAGCCATCATCCATAGGATGGGCCAATTAATCTATCGAAATACCATGAATATATAATTCACCAGCAAGCCAACAGGCCAACAAGCAAACAGTACATCATGAGAAAATTGTCATTTCAATTGATGATAATAATATTAATGTTTTAATTTGTGGTTTTCTGTTGATTTTGCCGATCTTTGTACAATGTTTTTTTTTTTTTGAATCGTTTTTCGTAAATTGAGGAAAATGCAAAAATAAACATGAAAAACATTTCAGACTCAATTTATGAAAACATAAATTATCTATGCTCGGTCAGCAAGAAATTTGCATAAGCTATTTTTGAATTGTTGTTTTTGTTTTGACGGCAGTTAATCATTGTGCATTACGTCTTCCGTAAAGTGTTTTATTAATTATTATTATCATCAACAGGATGATAATGCCTATTATTGATTTGCATATTTGATAACAATCTGGTTGGTTTTTTCCCTCACCGTTCAGTCACACCGCCATTTAACGCAATCAATAGCACAATTGAAATCAATTAAGTACTTGTCAACAAATTTCAATTGGTTATTAAAATTTTAAAATGATTCATTCAAATGAAATGGATTATCATATATATTGTATTATTCTTTTTTTCTTTTCTTTTTTTGTCATTCCAATTTTTGAAGCGGCATTAAATGATGAGGATGAATGTCAATAATTTTATTGTGCACAACACAAATGTATGCGCCACTCAAAAATACTAATAAGCAAAAACACATCAAATACGACCTAAAATTCGCGACATTGAACTACTGTTAAATTAAAACCGCTGATCGCCGTATGATGAACGGAAAAATGGTGAACAATATGAGTCACGCGTAATAAAAATGCAAATCGTATTGTTATTATAGTTATGAATTATGTCACTTTATTGGCATATTTGCCTATATTATAACGAGATCGTTTTCGTTTTATATTTTATTTTATTTTGTTTCCATCTGTTTGAGCCTTACTGAAACAACTATAGTATAACATTGTAGCGTAAGAGTGAGAGAAAGAAAAAAAATCCCTTAAAATTAATACAAGGCGCGCACATAGAGTGCGGTTACAAGTTGATGGTCAAAAACATTTCGTTTGTAGCTTTATTATGGCGGCATATTTTTGTTTCTTTTCGTTTAATTGATTCGTATCGTTTCTGGTTAAGGATATTCAACGCAATTACTTGGGTTAGCAGTGGTCGAAATGTATATAATACCTGAAATATTTATATTTGGGTTCAAATAAAATGCGTAGCTATCAGCCATGTAAGAAACAGAATTTTTTTGTAGCTCAACGGGACGCGCATTTATATGCGGTATTATATTCCACGGTATTTTTAAATTGAAAATTGCAAATTTACCTTTTGGAATGCGCAAACGTGTCTCGGCACATTATTACCATCAAGCAAGCAATGGTTTTGCATTAAGACAGAAACGCTTTGATTAAACTAACGGTATGCTTTCAATTTCTGGTCATTCCATTATGTAGGAGAGCATAAATTAAATTCCAATTAATTGAGAAGGTGAAAAATTGACAAAAAAACATAGCCGAAAGCGGTAAAACGAAGGCGGACAAGAGAACAAAAAAAAAATCCTATGTAAGTTTCGAAATGAGGGTGCCCGTGAACTTGAACTAATTGGATTTAACAGATTTTAGCACACTTTTATCCCTTAGTTTCGTGGTCATTGGCTGTGAAATGGATTGGATTTGGGAAATGGATTCACGTAGTGGATTCATTATTATTATTTATCGATTGAATCATTCCTGAAATTGTTGTTAAGGAAAATTATCATTAATAGGCATTTTATGCATGAATCAATATCGTCAAACGAAGATGTTCAATGGCAGTTTGTCACTTGCATTTTACAATTTCGTAGATCATTAAAAAGAGACATTGAATAAGTGAATTACTGAAGATAATCGAAGTCGAAGGTAAAATAATATTTCGAGAGGAAAAAAAAAATTGTGGAAAATTACTATGGATAAAAAATGATGGGAGCTGCTGTCATCCAGTTAACAGTTAAAGGACACAAAATTTAATTAATCCGAACAATATATATCTCTATATGGCCTCTTAAATCTTAGTGATGTTGCGTGGTGTGCTCAGCACACCGTAAACAGCGTCGGCATATTGTCAAATAATAAATTTCTGTTTATTATTATTATTATTGGTTTCATCATGGGAAAAATACTTTTGAATTATGAATGACATAATTATCATGTAATGTCGTGAAATAGTCGTGTACATTTCAGCAATCACAGGAACCAACAATAGGAAATCACGTTGTTGCATGAGGCTTAATGGTCTTCAAACGGTTCGGTAGAGCATGAATTTTTTATTCAATTATTTGTAATTGGATGTTGGTGGGATTCGTTGGAAAAATGCACACATTGTAAAAAACCACCACCACCACCACCACCAACACCACCACCACCACACACGCACATAAATGAGAAAAAACAAGAGAAAGACAATTACATACAAAAATGTATTATGATCTAGTGGTCGATTCATCATTTTATTTCATCAGCTTTAAACAGAAAAACCATCGAAACAAACAAAAACAAATCCCAACAAAAACATTTGTGCTATTCACAACAAACATGGGCTGTAGCACGGAAAAAAAAATTGATTTTAATATTATAATTTATTAAAGAAAATTGCATGTATGATTTTGTTCAATTTAACAGGCTCCAACAACACTATACATATTAATTATAATAAATTCTTTTTTTTTAGCCAGTTATCTGTTGGCTAGCTGGTTTAAACATTCTTAACTGATTTTTTCCATTCAGGCTCAAAAATTGGATGAAAATACACACCTACACATTACACATTACACATGCATTGCCTGCATTGTGACAATTATTTCGCAGCAAAATGAATATCAAAATAAAAACATAATTATTATCAGATCGAATAGTTAGCCGGGGTTATCCAAACTAACCACAATTTCATGTATGGCTATTTTTTGCAACCCCTTATGCTCTGTTTCCGTTTCTGTTGCTCTCTCACCGGCAATACATGCATAATGATGAATATCCTCTACTTTGCATTTATTTTGGAATAAATTGTAAAATGGTTTCACTTTTACAATAAACTCACACAAAACAAAAAAGAGAAAAATAACAACACAAATACCCTGTTTACTGTATATGATATGCTTTAGTCATTGCATTGAATCTCTTGATATAATGAAAATTTTTGTTGTTGTTGTTGTTGGTATCACTTGCTCTATTTTTTTGCTACTTTTCTCTATCCCTATGTAACATTGATACCGTTGAATATATATCCGTTTGGTCTATGAAAAAAAAAAAAAATTACGAACAACTACATCAACCGACAAAATATCCATTCAAATGGCCAGATATCGAATAACGGATAATATTGAATGTCGCATCGATTGATTACATTAAATTAATTGAATATTTCTATGATTTTATATTTTTTATAAATAATTTCATTAATTGGCGTTGCCAACGGCTTCAAAAGTTTTGAATCAATGATTTCCATGAAAAACGCGAAAAAGAACGAACAAAAATAACTGATTCATTCAGAATGGATCAAATATAATATTCATATGGAAAAAAATATCCACCATTCATAGGGTTTATTATTATTTCTGCAAAAATAATAAATTATTTCAAATTTTGAACTTTTTCCGTAGATTTTTCTTTGTGTTGTACACGTTGCACTTCGACTCGTTTTGGCAATCGCTTTTTTTAAAAGCTCTTAATTTTTCGCATTTCAATTGATTTTTCATCACTCTTCATCCCGATACGTTTCACATTTCGTACATCCAAATTATGTCGCAAACACAACGAGTTTTTTTCAGCTTTCCCTCTCCTTCTTTTTTTCCTACTGTTTTTTTAGTCCCTTTGAATTAATTCTCGTTTGGCATTTGATATTTTTTGAATTGTGTTTATTTTATTTTGGTTTGACGGTGTGTTTGATTTGGCTGCCGTCTCATTGATATTGCACGGAAGAGAGAGAGAGAGAAAGCAAAAAGAGATAGAATCACGAAAGTCCGCCAATTCATACAATTTATTTATTCATTTTTTTTTGTAGTGAAAATAAAATACGAACAACTAATAACGTTGCTATGCATTGCAAATTGCAATTGGTATTTGTAGATTTAATTTGCCGCAACATCAATCATGTTCCATGAATTATTTGACAACCGGATGGAATTTCGGTTGAATTTCGAATGACATTTTTGTTATTTTAACACTCTTTGCACTTTGCAAATCAATAAATGAATTGAACAGCATTGTTTATTTATAAAATACATCAAATTTTTGTTGTGATGAATTCAATCAACCAGATGAATGAATTTTTCGAAAAATATTATTAATTTCACACAAATATATCGATTGTGGAATTCAAAAATGACGAAATGATGCAACAAAGCCATTATAAAATTAACAAACTTCATATAACCATAGTGCAGCAACAGCAGCACTATTGCAAATAAATATAAAACATGATATTCCGTGCAATGTGATATAATAATCATAAGGACTTACAATCCAATATAAAATATAAAATTTAGTGGATATTATATTGTAGTCGAATTGATGCATCAAATTTATCATTTTCCAGTTGTCGTTGTGTCACTAAATAAAATGTGACATTTCATCTATTGGCAACACTTATAGACTGAGGACAAGCAATTGTTGTTAAAGTAGCGAAACGATTTAGTTTCACTTCATCGACAAACGAGAAACAGAGTGTATTTAATGAAATTCAGCTCATAAATTCCGATGTTAAGCTGTTCGCAGTTTAAACTACTTTGTCGGTCAGAGCAACGACATTGCATTTCGGGTGTTGGCCAATATAATTGAAAATGAAATAACGAATGTGATTGCTTGCTAACGCTATTCAAGAGTCGAGACGATGGTACTTTACTTTAATGATTTGATGTAATATAATCTGATTCTTTCTCTATTGCCAGTTCGCAAATGGTCAAAAGTGCGTAGCACCTTGTGAAATTGAGCAAATGACAGACAGCCGACAGCCAACAGTCTGCTCTTTTGAAATAACAAGACGGGAAGAGAGAGAGAAAAAAAAAACTTCAAATCTTTGTGAATGTGTTGCAATTCATTATGAATTCCGAGAGAGAAAAAAAGAATGGTAAAAACCCCTAAACCGAATTCGCACTGATGGCGTCCATGAAAAGCTGTGAAATGCACACCAGCTTCATAGAAACGTCACATCAATGGCTGAGGATAAAATGGAGGAGGAAAAAAGAGAACACTGAACGATTATAGTATGCGCCAGGAAAATTAAAAAAAAAGGGCTAAAGAAAAACTATATAGCCAAGGGCCACACCAATGTTTCACACATTCAGAATGATTTTGAAAATAAGTTGCAAATTGGCTTGGGTACTACACAAATTCCAAAGATGTGAATGGATGAAAAAAGAATAACACAAGACCCGTTCAATGTGAAAATTGTTCTGGGTATATTTATTTTTTCGTCGGCTCCTTTTGTGCATTTGCGACAGAATTTCCTGAATACGTTCGGTTGGAAATTGGTTAACAGCAAGTTGGTTTGGATTTTCATGCTTTAAATTACAAATTGAAGATTTTTAATTTGCATTTTCCTCTCTCGGGCGCTATGAATGGACATATAAACTCAACAAACGAACAGTTCCAAATTCTATTTCAGCCAGATAGCGGTCATATGAGCCAATTTTTATTTCTCAGCTTATAATTTGTTATTCATATACAGTATGCAGTATTCATGCTCAGTGTGCTGTACAAATAGCTTCGCTTAGACCATCACGTCTCATATTCAAGTCATAACATCCAATCAAAGAAACACTTTAGCCCTTACATATGCGCAAATTATTATATTTCAAAGTTGAGAAGAAAAAAAAACATTTTTCAAATTGTATAATTTTGATGCACATTATATTTCTGTTATTCGAAAAATTCTGTCTGTAATAAGTCATATTCGTCAGTTATAATAAATTGTCATGTATCTTTGAATGGGTAACAGTCGTACATATTTAGAGCAAATTTTCGAATAAGAAAAAAAAAAAATAATAAATAATTGAAAAACAAAAATTTTTAAGGTGAATGGATCTTAGCTGACATGGGCATGAAGTGATTGGATTTTGGATATTATTTTTGAAAATCATAGAGACATGCAAAGGCATTAAAAAGTTACAGTTGATTAGTTGAATGTTGGTAAGACACGACATGCCAAAAGTAGTCCGAAATACTGAAATAGAATGTTATTTCGTTGTAAATTTATTCATCGTTGAACATTCATATTGCGAAATTCGACCACTGAGCACCTGGTTCGTTCAAAAAAGAAAATCCACAAGAAAGCTAAAACGATACCAAAGCCAATGAGAATTGAATATCAGTATACAAACACCCCAATGTTTGCTGATGTCCACCACTTTAATATGTATCGATTGATGGTTAGGTGCGTACTAATCCAGCCAAAATATAATACAGCTAGAACAATGGAAATTGAGGATAGAGTAGATAAGCTTACAGTCACTCTATGATAGATGATCGATGAAAAATTTATTATTAAAGAGTCTAAGAAAGAAGGATAGAAAGAAAGCATAAAAACTCGATTCATGCGACTAATAACAAATGACTGACTGTTGATAAAGACAACCGAAGCGAATAATCAAGAATAATGACAGAATCGCATTATGTGGTGGCATTACACCTTGTTCAAACCATTGACAATCTGGGAGAATGGAATAAAGCGAATAGAAACGGTAGCAGGAACAAAAACCCAAAACATTGTATGGCCACCGTGATAAATGGTCCAACTGATAATATAATTTATTCAAACAAAGCCCATTTCGAACCAAGAATAGCCAAATATATTCGAAAATTGATTCGTTGCAGACGGCGAAAACGTAATTATTAACAAAAAAAAAAAAAAAAATTCCAATTATTTTGGATTTGTTGCGATTCATTGGATAATCGTTACGAATCGATATTATTCGTGCTGAAAAAATACCAACTTTTTTGAGGGCCATCAATTCATCATAATGACAACCGCATCATCATTCATGATATATGAATCGATGGCAAATCAAAGCTGAAAAAAAAAATATATAACCAAATAGAAAAGCATAAAGACGATAAAGAATATGAGAAAATAGATTACAATAACCAACGAGATCATTGAAAGATAGACAATGTGTCGCATCATTCACCAGATTCTATGTTGACTTTTACTGTAAAAGTTTTACAAGCGTCAAAAACTCTATAGATGATGATGATGATAATGATGATGATGATGGCTACGTTTATTTGGGCAATTACTTGTTTTTGAGCCAATTCAGTCAGTAGCCAGTGACAGGATTTGCATGAATAAGGATAAAAAATTAATGCGATAGAATGAAAGAAGAGAAGTTTTTTGTTTAACGTATCGAGGTGTGTCCAGTTGATTGTAACTGCAGGAATAATGGTACTCATTATGAAGACGAACATTAAACATATTCTCGTATGCCGTACGTAATAATATCGTGAATCTTATATCCAATATCCAATCACAAACATATACATTTCTTAAAAAAACCGTTTGCCGACTGCCAACGTTATAAATTTGTCATCGGCAAAACCTTTAACCATACATTTATTATTTTAATCGGTAGAATGATGTCAACTTTTAACATATTCACGCGCTATTAAGAGACCAAAAAAAAAAAATTTATATATTGAACATTTACGCATTCCATTCGAATGCGATAAGAAACCATTTTTGGATGTTCATTATCAGTACTCCTGTTCGCCATTGGCAAAATGACCTCGATCATATATGAGGAATCAAAAAGTCAAGTCGTTCGGTTCATTGGAACTTCATGGATATATGTTTGAAGCGATTGATGAGCTAGTAGGCCAATCGATCGATTCCTCGTTTTCCCATTTTTACTAAAAACAGGAACAATTTTAATTAATTCTTGATCTGAAGTGAGGTTAATGAATTAAAGTACAAAGTAAAGAAGTTTAAGAATTATTCTACCGGTTTGTAGAAAAAGCCACGACAACTTCATCAATTCAGAACATTTCAACAAAAATAATCAGAAATTGAAAGTGATGGCTGAATTGAAATTACACTATTGGCTCCCGTTGACAAGAATCCAAACGTAGTATATTGTATAAAATATTAAATGGTGAATAGATCATTTAAATTTGAAGCGTTGAGTATAAAATGTACGAATCGACAACAAACATCAACACATGAAGTCATTTAAATAAGCCTGAATAATGATGAGAGGAATTTTTTTTACATTTTTTTCCATTTTTTTTTGTCGTTGTCAGCATTCTTTTTTTTTTATTAGATAAGCGACAGAGAAAACCAAATTAGCATGAACAGTGCAAACATCATTTCCGGCATATTTTTGCTTAGCGAAAGCTATTTTATGCAGAGCCGAGGTCATTACAAACTCACACACACACACACACACACACATACATTAGGCATCTGGTGTTCCCTTTTCTTGAATGAATGTTTTCCATTTGATTGCAAATTAATTAAATCACTTAAAGTAAAATCGATGATTATATTCTTGATGTTTGCGTTTTAGATAAGTTCAATCTTGCAGTGTATGTGAAAGACGCTCTCTTTAAATCCATTGAACTCAATCATGCTAGGCCTTTTTAATGCAAATGTAAAGGAGATTTTCGAGGTAGTGTAAAAAAAAATGGAAAAAAAGGCATTGAAACTCAATTTTGCCTAGTTTTCATTTCCTGTTCGGTTCAAATTATTATTATCACAAAAACGACTATGTGAGTGTGTGAGTGTGTGTGTGTGCGTAGCATCGTTTGTTGCACTCCAGCTTCCTCACATTGGCAAATTTTTCATGGAAAAATTGTTCGCTACGATTGATATCGTTACCATGTTGTCGCTCAAATTGTTCATCGAAAACATTCCGGTAAAGCATTCATTCTAATGCTGAGTCAGCATGAAGTATAGAGTATGGTGGCAAATGGCTACAAAAATAAGCAATAAACAAAAAGATATGATGCATTCTATGTCGACAGTCAACCGTCAACAGTCAACAGTCAACATGGTGAATAAATTTTCCCAACTATTTGTCAATTCAAATATACATACATATATTCGAATGGAATTCACAACTCACAACCAAATATAAATCGTAAATGGATATCATTTTTGTTTGTTTTGGTTATTGTTTAGTGTTGTATGATATATGGCACGCATTACATGCGTAACACATTCACCGATTGTCATTTGTTGCATCAATCAAGCGTACACACTGCACACAATATTCTACAATGATGGATGAGTACACAATACACACACACACATTCATTGGTAAAATTGAACCAAAATCCACGCGAATTGCAACGGTTGAAAAGACTATCTCCCATATGAAATTACAAAATATCAAATCTTTCGTTTCGATGGAATAAACATGGGTTTGGCGTTCAAACATATATCGAATTTTTCAAACGATCGACATTCTACGAATATGAATTCTAATTATACCGATGTATGTTGTTTGTTGTTGTTTGTTGTTGTTGTTTAATGTGTGATACTCATGCAAATGAGATTTAAAATGACTTCAACCAGTGAAACTGGTCGATGCCATAATCGAATGATAACGGTAAATTTTCGACGCACTGATCGAATAGACAAATTTATTGATGATAATAGTTTGGTTTTTCTTTGTCGACACATATGTGTGTCTATATTGTATGTGCGATATGTGTAGACCACAATCTTTATGATCATTGGCCTAAACGAATTTTATTCAGAAATCCATATATATTATAATCTATATTGTCGAACATTCGCAATTCGTAACATCGTGATATTTGATTAAACTTCAGCCTCGTCTGTGCTGAATTAAATGGAATACAAATGGAACAATGTTATGGTTGAAAGCCCTTTTTAGTGCTTTTTTTTTCTTTCTCGTTTTGTTTCTATGTCGATATGTGATTGGATTGTGAATCGTTCCATAAATTTGCATTCAACAGCCGATTGATGAATGACTTTGTGATGGCGAACAAACAAAATGCAATTTTCTCATTCGGAATTGGAGGCAATCATTGAATTTCGCGTTTCTGCGATGATACATTATTATCCGATATCGATTCGGTCACTACTATCTATCGCAATTCGAACACACAATCTTCGCGATGGCTTTCATTCAATGGCCGATCCTTTGATATTGGGGAATTTTCTATATCTGAATGAACAATTAAATTGCCCGTTTATTTTTCCCGTTGACATTGCAGCATTTCGTAATGTTAATTACAATTTAATTCATCAACTAGTATGAATACCTCTATAATAATATGTATATGG
>GL501540.1:43978-56188 GCA_000149185.1 Mayetiola destructor | reverse complement strand
TAACTCAACGTTCAAAGTAGATAATATACAACATACAAGATGTAGAGTCATTTTGATACCATTGAAAATTGTATATCATTTCGATGTATATTGGATCCCGTAAACATCAACACTACTTCCCAATTTACACAAATCCATTTCAATGTTCGTTCCACTGAAGAAATATCATGAGACACACAGCACCATTTGAAATTAACTCAAACCTCAACCATAGTCTCCAACACAAACGTTAACCGAATGACATCTGAGAAAAAGAAATGGCAAAAAAAAATTGATCCATTGCAACACACACACATTCCATAAAGTGAAATAAATGTTGAACAATAACGAACAGTCCACGACGTCCATGGCACGTTTGCAATAAATTCGATTACGAGAAATTATTATTTCTCAATTTTTATCGTCTTGAATCGAATTGAAATGATGTAACTGGTTGAATCGTTGAATGCCATCCAGAACTTTTCCTGGACATTGACTGATTATCTATACTGAAGATTATTGATGAATTTCGAATTTACAAATATAAACAAATTTTACAATATTTGTTAAAATACGAATGATTCGAAACCGCTATAGAGTCCACAACGAGCGAGAAAATAAGAATTAGAAATTGGATCTCTTTGGATATATTGTTTCTTAAATGTGAAATTTGATATTCGATTACGAGTAGCAAGTATATTATAAAACGTACAGGCTTTAGCTGTATAAAACGTTTCGGATTTCAATCATTTACAGCAATAGCATTTACAAGTCTCAATTATTATTATTATTATTATTATTATTGTTGTTGTTCATCACATAAAAAAAAATTGGACAATGACGCACATTTACTGTTATGGATTATGGCTAATGAAGATCGAATCTCAATCGGGGATTGCATTTAAGATTAAAACGAAAAGGTCATTGCTATTTATTGAATTGGAAAATCTTGAAATGATCGACGTGAATGAATGCATCATAGTGTAGCGCCAGACTGTATTCATTTTGATGGGAAAATAATCACCATAAAAATGATCAGACTGATTTTTTTATGGCTTTTTCCATTCAATGAAATAGATATGGATTAGGATGACACAAAAACTATAAAATTTTACGGAAATAATATGTTGTTTGTATTTATGAAACTTTATATCGACCAATCCAGAAGGACATTGTTCGGTATGTCGGGTTTGAAAATTATCAACGGAAATATTTATATTGGATTTTTTTTTTTTTGTAAAGATTAAAATAGATTTTCGGTCATATTGATATTTACGAATCACACTATAGCATTTAGCATTCACCACACATGCTATCACACAGTGAATCCAATACAGATACGCCGCACAAATCAAATGAGCATATTATATATATTCAATTGCTCATTGGCTATTCAGTGATAAGAAAATAGTCATTGAAAGAATCAAGTCAGTTGTTTGACGTGGTTCACATTACACAAGATTTGACGAAGTAAACACGTTATAGATTTTTTGCTCATTCATCAGTTGATTCAAAATCATTCTTACATATGTATTACTCTTATCGCTAATAATTTTGGTTTTTTTTTCGTTATTTTACTCAGCTTGAATTTCACATTGTGTGTTTGTACCCGAAGTTAACAAAATAACAAACGAAAAAAAAAAAATGTGAACAATATCAAGTAACTATGGTACTAGATGGGTTTGTAATAACTTTTTAAATAATTGATGAGCTCGAAGAATACGTGAAATTAATGACGAAATAAAGAAAATGAAAAGAGAAAAAGAAAACAGTTTGATCGAAATTTGTGAAAAAAGTAAACTGCACGAATTCAATTGAATGAAGAACAGCCAAGCATTCGCATTTGGCAATTCGAAAAACGAAATATGAAAACTAACAACGCGAAGCAAAAGGAAAAAAAAATTACAATTGGCAAATAAACGAACAAAAGTCTGGTTGAATTATGTACATATAAACAATAAATCCTCGTATTTATTTCAATAAAACAGGAATCCTTATGAGAATTGAAAAATCTATCGAATAAAATTGGAACGACAATAGATTGGGACGAGCACAAAAATAACGTTGGATACCGGTGAAAAGACAATAGCAGACAATTCACAAAAAAAGAAAGAAAAAATAAGAAGACATTTTGTATTTTTGATATTTTCAATACGATTTCATACATTCAGATCGCACAGCTTTTCACAGTTTGGGCTCAGGCACGGATACGGTACGATTTAGTTGAAGCAAAATTGCAAACATCATTTCGATTTTTCACAGTCGGTCCCAGCAGCATTCATTCTACCGAATCAACAGTTATAGATTTACTGTCTAGTGTTTTGGCTGTAGCCCCATTGCCTTCACAACGAACACATACCAACTATTTACATATAAAATGAACAACAATCGAATGGACATAGAATCGCAAGATAAACTGTTTAAACCATCGCATTGGTCAAAACGTTATTCAACGCCCGAGCAAGTGATAAGTGAGCATATTACATTTTCGAAAAACGGTAAGAATTTCGATTGATTTTTTCCATTTTTCTTCTGATATCCGTGTTTTCATTCGTTAGATTCGGTTCGTATCAATGCATCAGATATACAATGTATAATTGCGCAATGCACACAAAATACACATTTTCATATTTTTACAATTGAACTGGAACGTCTCGATAGCCCGATGGATTATTTCATTTCATTCCATTTCGGATCGAATCCTGAATATTTGATCGAAAAGCAGAAAATGGTAAACGCCAACAATATTCTTTTGGTATTCTTTCATATATTATCTCCATTGTTTCCGGTCTGAGTTCTGAGTGCACTTAGTCATTGCAAAGAATCATCGCAAAAATAAAAACTGAATCAAGCACGAAAATATCTCGGACCTGAATTGTGGACAAACATCGCACCAAAGTGTACTCAGTGTTCGGTGACACAATAAGCAAAAGGATAAGATTGTATAAATTCGATCAAAGAAATGCATGTACACGCAAACACACCCAGACATTAAAACGAAAAAGGAAGTAAATGTGCACACAAAAACACAGAGATACGGACAAGGAACATGCATTTATATAAAATATAGACGATTGAATAAATGAAATCCATAAATTGTACATCAAAATTATCTGAATCAACAAAAACAAAGTGCAATTGACTGCGCTAAGCAATGTTTTTTTTTTATGTGGATGAGACTCTTTTATTCTAATGGACCACTGAACCAAATGTGTGCCAAACAAAATGACATTGCATGAATATATCATAAAATACCGTGTGTTTCCGATATTCACATAAATATGAAAGAAAAATAAGAGGCGACAACAGATACGACACGGAATTATTAACAAAATTGAATATCGAATCGGAAAATGTTTTGTGTGCTTGTGTGCCGTTTACAATGTGCATTGTATCCTAGAGATGCCACATGCATTGTGCTAGCCAGCCCAAGCATCAATTTCTTTTCTCTCTTGATTTTTTCCCACATTTCATCTTTGTTTTCTCCAATATTTTTTCTTTGTTTTTCTTATTGTATTGGTTTTTTATTATTCCCGTGATTCGCTGTTGCAATGACCATGAGTTTTCGATGCAAAACATCGTAAGGATAATACATTGCAATCATGGAACATTCGCAATCCAATTGTTATTTTCTATGTTGTTTCATATCCATTTTTCATTCGGCTTGTGTTGCTGTTGCTGTTTTGTCTCCTTTTATTGATGTTGTTCAATTTTTCAATTCTTCTATTTTGTATTTTGTTGTGTCGTTTGTTCTCTTCTTTTTCTTTTATTTCATATTTTGCTTTGCTGTTGTGACATTGCATTTTGTCGCCTGATTTGAATTGATTTCGAAACGGTTCGTATTGGGCATTTCGATGAAACAAACGCAAAATATCGAACAGAAAGTGAACGAGTTCGGTCTTCGATTCCATATGAAACGGTGCGCTATGGTGAGATATTTGAACACGAAACATTCGATATTTATGGCATTCATTTGTCTAAAGGTAAGCATTGTTTAATTTTTTTTTTTTTTTTTGTAATGGATGAACATTTGTGGTTGATTTAGTAGCAATTGTGCATTAATTTCGTCCCATAATAATGATAATATTGAAAAAATAAAATTTTAAATTGCATTATTCCATCATATTTTGCCATTCCAGCTAAAAAATGCAATGAAATGAAAATGAGATGGATCGAAATAAAATATGTTCATTCCATTCCTCGGGCCATTTGCAAAAATCAAAGGATTGTGCGAGATTGTTGCATTTTAGTTTTATTCCTTTTTTTCCTTTTGTTTGCCTAAATGTGCATGTTGAATGTTGAATGTTCGTTGTTCGGTATTTGGTATTCGATGTTCAGTGTTCAATATTCACTGGAACTCGATTCACTTCAGGGAATATACATATTTCGACATTTATTGCATTACACTGATTGGCCGTTGTTGAAAAAAGGAGATTGGAAAGAGAGAGGGAGAGAAGAAGTTCTAACATTTTATCATTTCGTTGTACTTTTATGCTGATTTCAATATTGAATTTTCAGATGCTCCAATATTTATTTATATCCATGGCGGTTATTGGCAAGAGCCAATAGATAAAAACATTTCGGCTTATACTGTTCAACCGTTAGTCGATGCCGGTCACAAAGTAATTGTACTCGATTACGATCTTTGCCCAAATATATCACTTGAACAATTGGTGAACCAGATTCAACGTGCTGGCATTTTTATCGTAAATTATGCAACATCAATGGGAACAAAGTATGTGTATATCAAAGTACAATTTTTATGGTAAATTCCATAAATGCCATCCGGCCATTCTGCCATTATGCCATTCATTTTCTCTTGATCAGAAAGTATTTCTTCGAGAAACATAAATTTTCTTGTTTACATTTCATTCTTATATTCAATTTATAATTTTATAATATATTTATATTTTTCGTTTGATTTCTAAACTAACAACTAGAGGGATTCAGTTGGCCGGACATTCGGCAGGAGCTCATTTAGCTTTATGCTTATTCGATGGTTTGATACATAAAGGATTCACATTTAATTCGATAATAAAGTCACTTTATTTATTTGGTGGTGTTTACGATTTAAGAGAGCCACGATTCATGCCCTCTATCAATCCAGATAATAAAATCTTATCACTTGACGATTCGAATACATCGAAGCTATCGCCAATTTTTTTTGACTACCAAAAATGGACTGAAATACAAAAGGATATTGCTATTTATTTATTTGTTGGAACAAACGATGCACCAAAACTTATCGAACAATCGCATCAATTCGACAGGTTGCTTTCCACCAACCAAACGCTCAAACATAAATTGTTCATAATGGATGGCTACGATCATTTTGATGCCGTTGAAGATTTATCGAAATCCAACTATTCCATTACTCGGATGCTTATCGACGAGCCAAAGCATTTCTGATAACAATTTATTTCGGTTGATGGTTTGTTTTACAAATTTTACATTATTATTCAGCTCATGAATTGAAACATTTTTCTAAAAAAAAAAAAAATTTTTTGAACACGTTAACTATTAAATGCTTATGTTAGCCAATGGCACTTTTATTATGTATATTTGAATAAAGAGTATATATATCGTACTAAAAATAGCGCCAATGAAGGAATGTTTAGATTATATGGCACCGATTGTTGATTATGGAAACATTTTCAAATTCGATTAAACATCGAATGACAATGTTTCGAACGTAATTCTCATTGATTGCATTTCCACTGATAATAATTGGCAAGTACACATGTGAAATTCAGCGACAAGTATCTCTGCCGTTGATGATATCAATTTAACATCGAGAGGAAGCTATGGCTTTCACGTGAAAAGATATGATGCATTGATGGGTCATTCGGTCCATTCGGCTACAACATCTTCTTTTTCATCATCGTCATCAGAGCATTCAACACCAATTTTGCTAAAATCATTCATTCGTTCATCGTAATTTTGGGAATAATTCTATTACGAGCAATTATCGGTGCCAATCAATTTTGACGAGCGCGCACACAAGCCCCCAAACCATACAAAATTGAGTATGCAAGAAAAAATCTAACCAATTTTTCATTGTATTTTGAATGTTATGTGAATTGAATATTGAATATATCGTTACGTTAAGTGCTGATTGCTAGCCGGCAATAACTGACCAACGAATATTGTGAATCGATCAAATTAAAATCGCTTGTTGCTCGAATGCTCTTTGATTTTGTCGTCATCAATGATTTTAATTGATTTGAAAATAGAGGAGCTAAACTTGCACAAAATTACCCATGTATTGACAAGCATTCGACAAAGTGATTTACATTTCATCTATTTACTACTGCTATATCATCACAAATTCATATCGCATTTATCACCGCCTCTAGCGTCAATGAATCGAAATATCAACTGCATCGGATTCATCCCGGAAAATTTTTCGCATGCATGACGAATATTTGATATTTTATAGGCGATCTCTAGTACTCAGCACCCAGCACTACTATCATATTTGCCAATGTATTAACTTGAATAATTCTCGTGTCATTTATCATTGTCTTCATTAATGGTAACGGTAATGAAGCTCTGTTATTGTCACAAAAACCTGTAATAGACATCTATGCGTATATTTTCATGCCAAAAGCATTAGCTTATCGCGTGGATGATTAAACATTTTGAAGAAAATGGAAGTTAATCATTTTGAACGGCGAATAAGATTCATTTGAGCTGATATCTTTTTGAAGCAAAAATCGTGTGCGTCTCTTTTGTTGACGGTCAATTTTTGCTATTGAATTTCTTTAATCAGGCATGTGGATTGTCGTTGATTGTTGATTTTCATCGTTTCATTCTATTTTCACTATAGTATACTCGTTACCAATATCTGTTCATTTTGTTTGCCCGCTTCACTGATTAACCACCAGAATGCGAAACAGTAAACCATTTGAAATAGATTGATGATGGTTGAACATATCCAGGTAAGAGTAATTGTTGTTCAACATGCCATCAAATTTTATAGCGTTCACTATTTAAACGATAGATACACATCACCTTACACTATGCATATCCACCAACATTATTATTCAAGCTTTTTGCACTGCTAAATTTGAGAAGCTTTCGATTTGCATTGATTTCACATTTTAAAACCAGTACACCATTCACCAAAGTATATTCATCGTGACATAGGCCACCTAAAGTAAACCCTCAATGACGCTCAATTATTCGATGTCAACAGCATCACAAGTGGCGAATCATTCTATACAATATAAAAGAAGAGAAAAAAAAGTAAAATCAAATATAAACATTTTGTTTGAATGAGGGAACAGAGTTTAAAATTCAAATTCTTTGTTGTTTGCTGCCCTTTTGAATGAATGAATATCTGTTGTTTGTTTTTGATTTCATTCATTTCAACAATTCTTATAAATTTTTTTATGCAATTTTAAATACCAAATCATTTTGATCCTATACTATTCAAGTTTTATTGTGAATTTATCGATGCATTTTATGATAACAATAATGCTTAAAGAGAAGCAACAAAAATTAAACGTTACGAGAACAAGCCAGGGAACATCAATTGAGGAATGAATGAATATTAATACGAAAACAGAAGGAGAAAGAAGAAAAATAGGGAGACAATGCAAGCTATAAACAATCTAGTGCATAAGCCTTACAACTCTTTAATAATCACAATGTTGTTAATGGTAACCGTTATGATTGTATGGGTTATCCTCTTTTGTTTGCTATTCTATTCATTATTATTTTATTTCTTTTTTTTTTCTCAAAGTGATAGAGACAAGGAGAGAAAGAGCAAAAAAATGAATGGGATATGGCGAGCTGCATAAAACATTAGATGCTTTCCTTTTGTCTGTGACATTTATAATAGAAACCATTTTTTGTGTAATTTTGTTTTGTGCTTCAAACGTGCCTTTGCATGGTGCACCCTATTCTATTTGTTCTCACTGGAGCAACAACTAATTTTGTACTCGAATACAACTCATCATTCTTCGAAGGAAAATACCATTGTTTGTTTGATTACGTTTATTCTGGGGGATTCCTTTCTTTCTGTTCGTTTATTTGTTTGTTTGTTCTCTTCACTTCCGTTCTATATCTTTATTTTTCTCTTGATCTATGTCTTTCTATGTATGTATCTGATCATTTTGGTTGCTTTGATCATTATGTTTCGGTTAAAGGTTTGCAAGATGAATTTGAACCAATTGGCCGATAGCAGCCATTGAAATGAAAAATGCATCCGTTTCAAATAAAATAACTTGCATGGTCATTGGTCATAGCTGCGACTGTATTATTATTATTATCGAAACTTTATTATTCATGCAAAAAAAAAAGTTGTCAGGTGAAAAGAATTTTTCAAAAATATGATGAATGTTGGTCGTACATACATATGATGAATGTTGAACCACAATAAGACTTTGCATGGTGAGTATGAAGACGAAGGTTACTCCCCATGGACATTATGCTAATAATAATTGTTACATTGTTTCGGGTTTCCAGATCCGAAATTTGGAAAATAATGTTTATTAAGTGTCATAGAAATTCTCCCTTTTCACTTCTGGTCCCACTAATTAATATTCATTTCGGACTTTTAAATATTTGCCTTTAGTTTCTTTTTCTTTCTTTCATTCGACATTCAAAATAGAAACTTTTGCAACATTTCAATCCTCTTTCAATATGATTTACTCTCATGTGGTTAGCTCCAACGATCGTTTCAAACATACATTTGTTTGCAATGAATAAAATGTGTCTCTTTTCCGTTCCTTGATAATTTACTGATAACTGAGTTGATGTTGTTGCTGTTTTCTTTTACTCATTCCAACCTTAAATTCCGAAAAAATGCAAAAATTTTATCATTATTCCGATCGAATCAGTGCGGAATCCTTAGCACTTTTTACTGAATATTTTCTATTGTTCCAAAGATGCACAGTTTCATGGATTCACGTTATTTCTAGTGAATTCTCTTTCGATTCTCCTCTTTCGATCTCTAAACCTTTTTCCAATTCAGAGAAGAAAAAATCATTTGTTGTCAAATTATTGATTGATTTTCAATGAAAACCGGATATCGAACCAAAGGATTGAAAAATTCATGGAAATCACTTAATGCTTTTCAAGCATAGCTTTTACAGTGAAAGACGAACTCTTTCATTCGAGACGTAAAGTGTAAAGAGCAAATCCAAATTCGAACGAAAACACGAAAGCTAAAGAGAACAATGTTAAATGACAATGGCAAGTGTCTGTCAATTTGATGATGAACCTGGATAATGATAATAAAAATAAAGGTGACTGTATTCATATGTGTGTTTGTGCCTGTGTACGATGCATTCACTACGAACGTTCTTTTCGGACAGTGTGCGATGATATAGATAACAAATGCATAAAAATACCGATGGCCAAAAATTCCCCTATCAAATGAGTCCAAATCGGTGCGGTGCCAATCTTCTGAAAACGAAAGCTACAATGTGAATCGAATGGCATCGAGCCTTTTGTTTATATTAAAATGCATGCCCTATATTCGTTGAAGTTCTTCTGGTTTCTGGTTATAGCCCTCAAAGAACTGAGCTACGCAAATGATAAATTATGTTATTCGCTAATATTTTTCCATTGCTTATTATCAAGTTCATCATGGATGAACATTTGAACTGTTCGAAAGAGGAAAAAAAGAATTTTGTATATTGTTAATGGTTATTGTAATGCCAAAATAGCTGGAAGAGCTGATAGAGTTCATGAACTTGAATTAGATGATTAAATTGTATTTGAGCGCAAGATATCAGTAACTGAATGAACGTTTAAATACACATATCGAAAACAAGTGTTGTGCAACAATATTTTATGTTATATCATATTAAATATATTAAAACAATATACAAAATGATTCACTAACAAATTTGAACTGACGATGACATACGTATTAAATTGAAAATAACTCTATTGGAAATAGCTCGATAAACAAGTTGTCACCAATAGATTTAATTAATGAATATTGCTTGATAGCTTTTGCATGAATATGATGCCAACATTTCCCTTCAAATAATAATAAAGCATTAAAACTAACTCAAAACCAGTCAAAGATAATAAATTATAATATATGAAAACCCATTCGACATCTAAAGCCATTTATATTTTCAATTCACACAAAGTGTTTCAACATGCATCGCTGGAGCTCGTCTATGTATTTGTTATTTTCATTATTATTGTTTTATGCGATGTGTCCCCGTTGAGTTGTGTGTGTGTGTGTGTGTTCGTTTTGGTTTGAACAAAGAAAATTCCGAAGGGAAAGCTCAATGAAAATTACTCACCAAATTATATGCATCCAGACTATAGACGAATAGCATAGTTCAATGTTGCTCGTTTTAAAGCGAAAAAACATTAATTGAAAATCCAATACATGATGAATGATGAATATCGGAACATATTCACATGCATTTACAAAAAGCAACAAGAAAAAAATGTTTGAAATAACGAAGTGTCGAGTCCCATGCTGAAAGATTGGAAAATAGATTCAGATCAACATGTAAAGCTACCCAACTACCAAATTTTTGGTTCACATTTTATGTGTACATAAAATGCCAAATTGGAATTTCACCGATCGTGTTATACGACAATCTTAGCTTGTTGAATAATCAATAAAAAAGAAAAAAAGAAAAAAAAAGAATTGTGTTGTTGTATTGATCCATTCTGCTGGTACGGACAGCAGAATGTAATGACGAGATTTTGTATTCCTGAAATATTGCTATCCAACTCAATGGAATACCAAACAATATCAGAACACAAATAAATATTGAACAGTACATCAAAAGGTCGAAATAAGTCGAAGTTTTTTTTTTTTTTGTGAACTCTTTTATGTCATTTCAATTAGCCATTCGATCCATCGGAAAATTTATTGAATGTTCACATATAAATGCAATGAAGTACTGGATACTGGATACTGGATACTAGATACTGCATGTTGGTATCTTTAAAACAAATGGTCATATCGATAAAAGAAATCCAATAACTTTTGATAGGAATGGTTTTTTTGCCATTGGTTTATGCTGCTTATCATATGCTATTCATGACAATGAATGCATTTACTGTATCTAAATCAATAACGATTTATGTTGTTTCTGAATTGCCTGAAACTGACTACAGATTCTAATGATTTTTATTCCATATAATTTGTCACATAACTGAAACCGTATTGAAAATTAAAAACGCTTGTCTCCATTATTACTATTGTCGCTATAAAATGTATATGTTATATGTGGATACATCTGGCTCTGTGTGTGTGTGTATGCAAATACACTTAATGCATACATTTGATGTACGTGACTCGATTCACCACATAACGCATTCGGCACTCGGCACTCAAACGATGCACAATGCATATGCATACAGCATTAAACAACTTGAAATTCAAAATAGCGAACTATGCACACATTGTGTGTGTGTGTGTGTGTGTACCAGGGTGGTTCGGAAAATGATCACTGCTTTTGGCTTACAAGGAAATAGATCCGGCACTTAAGACCCATTCTCCAAAATTTGAAACAGACAATTATGGTTTTGTTCAATTTGAAACATTGTCCATTTTCCGATTGCCAAACTGTCAACATTTGCAGTTTTCGAAAAGTAGATGACTATTTGAACGGCCACCATACAATGTAGCAATTTAGCAGTGTACACTGTACACATTGTGGTAAATTTTCTCTCAAGTATCGAATCAACGAATGCAAGCATTTTGAGTTGAAGACACTTTTCGTTTGTGCATACATTAGTTTATTGTGAGCAATATTATAACTGAGCAGCGGTAATGCTCGATTTAATGCTTAGTATTGCTCTTGGTTATCTTGAAGCGCTTTTCACTGTGCCAGTTGTCACAAATACTTTCTTTATCAACTCGTCTCTTTCAGTTTTTTTTTCTTTTTTTTTTGTACATTCTCAGGCTGCGAGCGTAAAAGAGGAGAAAAAAATCGATTTTCCTCCACGTCTTTCGTTTCATTACCATCGAAACATATTGCAGCCTTAAAATGCCGAAACAAATGAAATCATTTCAGTTTATGAATTTATTGCGGCGTTCACGATCAAAAGAACAAAAAACAAAATGAAACTAAAATATTAATATTGTATTAATATATTAGGAATTTACTCATTTTGCTGGAAATATCGAACACAAAACATGAAACCGTTGAAGATATTGTAAAATTTATGACATGAATGAAAAGGATTTAACTGACGACTGACGAGGCAAATTTTACTTTTTTCTCTCTCTCTCTCTCTCTC
>GL501540.1:12466-43928 GCA_000149185.1 Mayetiola destructor | reverse complement strand
CTTCTTCTCTCTCTCTCTCTCTCTCTCTCTCTCTCTCTCTCTCTCTCTCTCCCTCTCTCTCTCTCTGATTCTGGTTCTCTTTTCACTCTTACCTCTCCAATTATTGCACATTCAAACTATCAATCTCGTCTCGAACTGAATAAATTCGAATAGAAAATGTTTCATCATTCAATATTCATACTAAAGAAAGCATTTTCCAATCATCAATATCATCTATTCGATGCAATGTTGTCATTGACTTTGATTACCGATCTTGCACGTACCAATAACGCGCATCAAATCGTTTACTTTGTTGTGCATGAATCGAGCCAACTCCCAATAGATAAATATTGAACGCTGAACGTTGAACACTCTCAATATTTTGGTGAGCATAAATGAGATAATATTCCATTGAATGTGATGCAATATGCCATTCACCATTCAATTTGGTAAGCATTTATGCTCGCTATGCTTTCTCTGGTACTGAACGCATCTGGATAATAAATGAATAATGATTATTCACTTCATTTCATTCAATTTTTGCTGCAATGGTCGAAAAATCGATGTTTCATGTCACTTTAAATCTGAAATGAATACGCAAGCATCACGCAAATTTCTATGCAAAATAAAAGCACCTCATGTCTAGAGTTACGGTAGTTTTCTTGCCGTTTACATGTCAATACTTTATTCAAAATTCAAAATGTTTTATTAATGGTGAAATAATCCATTGAGATTTACAAAAAAAAAAAAAAAAATACTTATATTTAAGGCGAAAATCCTAAAATTAATCGGACCATAATGATAAGAAAACTTACCAGACAGATCTCATGTCACGAGGCGATTTGTGTACAAACGGAAGATTTAAGGAAAACTTAGAGATTCCTAATTGAAATTTGCTAAGCGTCCGCAATCTTGAAAACAATTTCGGATAGAAAATATTGCAGGTCAGGCTCAATTTGATTTTTTTTTTAGTTTTTGACGCTATTCATACCACATAAGCCGGAGATATTGCAATTATTTTCAAAAGTTATTGCCATTATCATTGTTTAATATCATCAATCGTGTCATACCCGTAATTAAATATTATATAATTGAAATGGTTTAAGACAACGTGCATAATACGATTTCGGAATTCACCTGGAATTTTTCAAGCATTTTGAAAATTTCAAGTTATATACTACCTGCAGTGTTTGATATAATGAATGCGGTGCAACCGAAATTTTGTACATTATTATTGCGAAATTTAATTTGTTTCAAATCCAGATGTCCTGTTGATGTCATCGAAGAGCATATAATGCCATTTGTGCATTGTGCATTTTGAATGCATCTAAAGTTATTCATGTGCCATATGTTCAGTTCTGCCGAGTCGTACAAGAATAATTTCTAGTATTATGTGGCCATTGGCCATTGTTGATAGAATTGATATCGTTTCTCCTTCATCTAAGTCGGGATCATAAAGATTAACATAGAGTTTAAAATCAATGAAAACAAAATTTTTGCTGTTGTTTTTGTCTCTTTTTAATGAGTATCCATTTTACATACTTTCTGGGTTTTTCATTGTGTGTTAATATTAGTTTTTCATTTGTTTAAGGGGACTCTCTTATTCTTACGTATTACAATTTCAGAATTTATTTCATTTACGAATTTTCACAATGTATTTTTATTCTTCTTCCTTTTTTTCTCATCATATTTTTTTCTAATACATCGAATTCATGCATTCTGTTATTATTTTTGTTGTAGTGCCATCATTTCGTCAAAATATCATATTCTCAAGTGAGAATTAAGCTATTTTTTCCGTGTATTGAGTTTGTTGAGTTTAACTTGTGGATTTGTCCTCGATCTTGTTTCATTTTTGTGTGTAAGGGTGTGTGTGTGTGTGTGTGTGTATTCCATTAGTTATTTAAGTCTCTTTAATAAGCTTATGCACTTGTTACCAAAACTTTTTAGTTCTCATACAAAAATGATAAGGACATTGACCATTAGTTTCATCCTCTTCGACTTAATCATCAATAGATGCATCGTTTTCCACATCATCCTCACTCATATACAATACAAAATGAAAAAAAAACATTGAGAAGGATCCCAATCAAATTAGGGGGACGAGGTATTTTACACATTTATCCATTCTATTGTAAAAGGAAATCCATTGTATAGGAGGTATCAAATTGAAACAGCTCAAGCACAAACTTTGTGCCAGGGCCATTTGAAATCGCTACTCGCACAATGATTTCAGGATAATAATTTCAATCTTATGTCTGCTACATTTTTAATTTTGTTGTTTTTTTTTCTTTTCTTTTCATTATTCTTCATTTTTCCATTTTTACTTTTCACATAAATTTCTCTGTCACTCTTTCATTTCAAATTGTATGCACGATGTACGGTTTATTTTTTATTACAGAAAACAGTCTTTTAAAGCTTTCATCACATTACAATTACATTAAAACATATAATATTAATTTATTATCATCGTATATTTATTTATTATTATTTATTATCTATTATTTATAAATACGTATGCATTATACGAAGAATTGATTGCAGAATGAGAAAGGTTCACGGAGGCAAAAATGTCTCAAGCTTTTCTTCTTTTTTTGTCATTTATACAAAATGAATTTTAAAACGCCACCATTCCCAAAGAAATTGATGCATTTTTTTTTTTTTGATTTTTGATGCAGGAAGGCGCAGAAATTGAGTAAATTTGTTGTGAATTTTTCTTTGGGCAACATTCGACACAATAATAAAAGGAAATGAGACCAATGAAGTCTGTGTGCCAAGAAAGAGTTTCATTTCGGGTTTTATTGAAGAAGAAATGAAAATGAAAGTGAGAATTATTAGTTTCAGAACAACTTCTGTCTCACTTTAGATTTCATTTCGTTTTTTTTTTAGAATGTTGTTCTTGCACCGTTTTGTGCTTTCATTTGGAAAAATACCACAGAGACTAAAAAATAGTCCAATACGAGATGAAATACCGAATACATGTAATAAGCATCGAATAATGCTAATGGATAAAGAATATAAAAAATTTGATTTTTTTACTCACGTTTACTGTCTCCTTTCTCCTTTCTCTATTGCAAGCCCATAAATTTGATGAGTCACAGATCTTTTATTGTACTCTTCATTTTAATGAAATATGTTCGTATAATGCATGTTAACCGGTTTTTAATTCGTCCATTTGCTAATTTTATCCCATTTAAATTTTGATTTAGTGTAAATTGTGTATCTGTGTCGGTGTGTGTGTGTGTGTGTGTATGTGTATAAATATGTTTATGTCCAAATTAACGATTTGTTCATTTAACTATTTGAAATGTTTCGGTCATGAAACATCCTGCTAAATATAACCAAATGTGCATTTAATTTAATACATATGTTTGGATCACGACAGGAAAAAAATGTGAATCATTATTATCGTCTGGTTAAATTTGTCAGGCTGATAAAAAATAATGAATCTCATTGATTCTCAACTGACAGATTCAATATGTATAATCTAACTAAATGTGAATCATTTACACGGCAAACATTTGACTAATTTTGAACGTTTTTTTTTGTTTGTTTGTTTTGTTTTTCGTCGGTCCATTGGGTTTGAATTGATTTTGTCCATATCACCAGAGTGCTCCGGATTATTGTTATATATTCAGAAATAAAAAGATCAATAACTCGAATGAATGAACTGTGTCATTCGAAGAAATGCGTTAAACATCGATTCCACAGTCGCATAAGTTAAAAAATGCCAATACCAGAGTTTTCATCCAGTTGATTGACAAAGAGAAATAACCAAACAAAACATTTAGTATTCATCCATATACATTTATAATATTTCAATAGAATTATCATTATTTTATCAATTTATCATTGATGAATATTTTCCTATGACGAAATGCAAAATGGGTCATTCCGAATTGATTATGATTATCATTTATATTCATTAAACTTAACTGTTAAATTTGATCGGTGAGATTTTGAGGAGATTATGTCTAATTGTTGAACGAAGAATTTTGAAACTTCATTCACAAAATCGTGCACAACAAATTGCTAATTTTTGTCATTTTTTTATTCATTTTGAACATTCTTTATAACCAACGGCTATTTATAATATTTATTACGATTCCTTTTTTCTCATTTTTCATTTAAATTCTAATCGTACATGAAAGGAGTTTGTGTGTGTGTGTTTTTTTTTTGTTATGTCATCACAAATGAATATTTACTAAATGCAACCCATCCGTCAAGTCCGAATATAACAATTAACCGACAAAGCCGACCGATATTTTCACACTTATTATTGGATCCATCCATCTATTTTACTCACATAATTCTATAAAAAATATTTCATTTACTTTTTCCTCATGGCGTGTTGTTTTAAGATTGGATCTCGTGTGTACGAACAAAATAGCATAAACTTGTAGTTTGTGGCCATTCATATTGTGGTCGGTAGCGAGTATGATTTATTTTATCCTGCTTATTTTCGGGTCATGACCACTCAGTTAATTACTTACTTCGATGAATTGATTAATTGATAAATGTTATTATTCAGTTCGAGTTCAATTTTTTCTCTTTTCTTTCTTCTCATTTTAATAAAATATTCATTCTCTTTGTTCAGTGTAACCGCGCGCACTATTTATTTTACTTCATTCTATATATGGTTGTCGTTTAGTCGTTTTTAGCCTTGAAAAATATTTCACAATGCCTACCATACAAGTACTTAAGTACTTTTAACTTTAAGCTTGTTACTAGCTATATTACATCATACACCAACACCCTTAACCTTTATATTTGTCTATTTTTTATTCTCCCTCTTCTTTTTTTTCGGTTAAATTTTGTTCTAATTTTGTCGTTTCAATCTCATCAATTTATGCTAAATATTTGAATAGTAAATCAGTATAAAATATACAAAATAACAAACGGAAAACTGGATTATTCATCAAATCACGAATATATTTACCACTCATGTGTATCTGTGGGGCCTGCATCTATTTTTCACCAATACGAATTCGAATAGGTTTTTTCTCATCGTTTCCAGTTTTCTCTTTTTTGCCGTCTTTTTTTTACGTTAAGTGATAATAATAAATAATAATGAATTAATTTTTGTTACGTCCTTCGTCAATGGAATCCATTATCATTTTAAATGAATCGCTTTGCATCTCGGTATACCGAGATCAATAATAATTTAGTTGTCTTTTGTTCGTGGTTAACGTGTTTAGTTTTGTCTTTTTGAAAGACCAAAAAAAAAAACAACAACAGAAATGAATCGATTCTCTAATTGAAGTTAAAACACAAAAGAACATCATACAATGTGTGGACGTTAAACGTGTATATAATTTGATTCCAGGGCGTTTAATGTTCTAATTTTTAAACTTCAATTTGCTACAGATTCTTTTCATTAAATTTTCATATAAGTAAAATTTCTCCACAAACACCAATAATTTCATTCTTTTTGCTAATTTGCTACACTTTTTCATTTTTATTCGGGTTCGTTCACTGTGCATATTTCTCTCCCTACTTTCTACAGCTCCAGTGTTACCATATTTTTTCTTTTGTTTGAACATTTATTTAGCCATTTATATAAATATAAATTCTACATTCACATACACACAAACACTTATACATGCATTGTGCACATCATACACGAACATTTATCTCACATTTAATAAATTGTAATTCATTTTAATTATCTCTTTTTTTTTTGCCATTTTTTTCATTTTCTTTTTGATAATTTATTTTTTTTTTCTTTTTTTGTGAATATAATATTTGATTATTCACACGATTTATTTTCACCCGTTCGCATACCCACCTCATTCATATCAACATATTCAATTTTCCATTTCAATTTTTGATACTATGACGTACCAGATGATGGATCGTCCATATCATGAACAAACATTGGAACCGAATTGTCATGGATAAATTGATTGTGATATCGTTGATATCGTTGATATCGTTGATTGTCATGGTTGACAAACCGTGTGGCCGTACGATGTTTATGTTGTTCAATATTCGATTGTGGTTGTTGTTGATTTGATCGTCGTTTGTTAAAATTTTGTTCATTTTCGATTGCATCTGTTGTTTTCCGGTCATATCGGTCATTTGCATTATTATTTTTAAATTGATTCGCATTATTATTTGCGATGCCCATTCCATTTTCAATATCATTTTGCAGCTGCTGTTGTTTGGCATTGGTATTGATGTTGGCTTTATTATTCGAATTATGATTAATTTTTGAGTCAGTTTTTGCAATGGGTTTTTTTTCATTTAATATATTTGCTGTATCGGTGATGGGTGGCTTTTTATTTTGCCTGGAAACAAATGCCGTTGCATCACCATCAATAACAGCATTTGCTTGATCACGTTGTTCGTCATCTGGTTTTGTTGCTGTTGCTGTTGCTGTTGCTGTTGAACCGCCAAAATCTTTTGGATCATAATCGGCAAATGCAATTGTTTTTTGTCGTTGCATTCCGGGTGCCTGTTTTAAATTGGCCAATCGTTGTTGAACGATTTTCAAATGTTTTAAGATGTAGTCTTCGTGTGGTGCCAATTTATGGGCATGTTGCAGACAATCAAGGGCTTGCGTTAATTTGCCACGTTCTACATAAACAACGCATAAATTATGCAATCCTTGAATGTTTGTTGGGTCAATTTGTAAAATACGTTTGTAGCACTGTGTTTATGTCGTCCATTTGTTGATGTTAGCGCCCCGTTATTTTTTTTTATTTTTTTTTGCGCCAAAGGAAACACCAAAGAAAAACGAAAATTGTAAAAGAAAGAAAGAGAAAGAAAGAAAATTTTGTTGTTTGTTTAAAAAGATTGTTTTTGCGGGTTGATATCAAATGGAACATTAAAAAGTCACACATGAGAAAGATACAAAAACAATTCCATTCGCAATTTCCGAACAAAATAAGATTTTGAGGCACAATTGCTGTGGCGCAATTCATGTTCAATTCACATTACGATTTAGTTTTGTGACTTTGGCGACATTAAAACGATTTTCCAAATCAATTTATTATGGTTAGTTATAGTTGGATGTGCTTGTGTGGTACGTGAAGTGTACACCATGAACCATAAGTATTATTGTATATGTTGGTAGACCACAGGCGGCATTCCAATACATATTTCGGCATTTGATCGGAGATCTTTAAACTTTTGTGCACGCCTTCAACTTTGTAGATTATTATCGTTGTTCAGAGCCATCCAATAAAATGAGGATTCTAAAATGCTATTTCGTTCATCTGAAATGAACACTGTACATTGTGCATAGTTATTTTTGCCACTTTCGGCGATGTCTTGTCCGTTTTTGTTTTAGGTATTTGCATTAACAACAAAAATGTACATACGTTCAACGACTTTGTTGCGGCAATTATAGTACAATTGGTTCACCTCTTTCGATAAAGTTTATGTGTTGTTAATTTTTACACTACGATTCAATTCAATATCGCACAAATCGCGACAAAGCAATAAAACTTTACAAAATCAACTATTAATCGTCTTGAGAGAGAGAGAGAAAAAAAACTTTTTTTTCTCTCAGTTTATAACAAATAATAAAATGGCTAAACGTTCATGGATCACATTCTTTTTTTCTTTTTTCTTTTTTGATGAGCATTAACATTTATTTTACTTTCAAAGACCTCAAGTTCAAATAGTTTGTTGGATTTCTGTTCGAGCCATTTTTCGTACACTCTCAATGACACTTTACATTGTATGGATGCGAACCAAATATTTGGAAATATATAATCAAAAGTCGGGTCATCATACAAAATTTTCCGCTATAATGATCGAAAATTATATCGAAATAATGTGACCAAAGTTCAGAACAAGAATAATTGAACACAACAAAACAGTTTACTCGAGAAAAACTACGGCATCATTGTGACTGTTCACTGTACACTGTACACTGTACAGTATAAAATGCGAATTATAAAAGAAGGTGAAAAAATGGGGAAAAAAGTGAAAGAAGAAAAAATATTGGGAATAATTACATTTTCAGCAGCATCCAAATCTTTCACATGATTTATATAAATGTCTCCCAAAAGAATTAAGCCCTTTGTGTGATCCGGATGATATTTGACAAGCTGATTGAGAAAGGATGCCGCTTCCAATGGCCGTTGATCATCAGCTAACAGCAGAGCTAAATTGAATAGTGCACTACGAAAATCATGTTTCAAATGAACAGCACGTCGGAACCAATTTTCTGCCTCTTCGATATTTTTATCGTCCATCGCCAGCATACCCATGTTAAAATGAACGCGTTCATTTTTATCTATTGTTGTGTCAACAATATATATATATGTATACATAACATTGTTTGTTCGTCCGGAATTTCCATTACCGATGGGTTCGATGATTAAGGAAGTGAAATGGAATAAAGGGGAAATAAACATTAAAAATTGTATGAATATAGAGAATCGAAGAAAAAAGAATCGGAAATATTTTCCCCATTGTTTATAAATGTTTGTGTGTGTGTGTGTGTGTGTGTGTGTGTGTGTGTAAATAACACGAAAAAGGAGTTGCAAAGGCACAATTAAATAATTAAAATTCAAATATTCAAATGAATGCTTACCATCCATTACAAGAAGTTTGAGTAAACGATCGCGTGCTATGATACGCAACTCCGGACGTCCAAATTCTTGCAAAAGAATTGCTGAATTAAGTAGCGCTTGACCATGTTCTGGATCGATTTCAAGGGCTTTATCCAAATAGGCTAATGCCTGCGATGCTTTTCCTTGTTCTAACAAAACGACGCCCAGCTGATTCGTTTACGAAACGTAATACGATGTTGAAAAGAATTGAGAAAAAATATAATTAAAACAAAAAAGAACACAAATGGAGAAATGGCTTTTTTGCAGTGTTGAACGTAATTGGAGGCAAAATTAAGGCAGAAAACGACAAAAAAAAAAAGAAGAATAATACAAAAACGATTAGCGGCTAATATTTTAACGAATATTTGAGGGCAGGAATTTCTTTAATCTTATCACACAAGTATAAAGAAATTAGATTCGTTATGGGGTAAATTTTTGGTTGAACCGAAATTCAACGTGAACGCATAAAACGGAAGAAAAAAAACGAAAAAGGGCGCCATACATTGAGATCATTGAAACATCTGGATATCGTATTTGCCAAATGAATTAAGGCAAATTTTGGTACTTTGCATGGCATATGCATATCTTATTTTTCATTTTAAAGAAATTGGCACATACAAGCATAAGCGACCAACGAAGAAAAATGGTTGTTGTATTTGCACAGTAATCGGCATGAAAATTCATGATATCATTTATTCGCATAACACTTATGTTTTCATACATTATGCATTATGCATGTGCTATCTATATTTTGAATGAGTAGAACTGATGTTCAATGTTTTGAATATTGAGAGGCGTCAAATGCTCAAATACTCAAATGTAAAATGAAACGGTGAGCAAAATGAGCAGGTATTCGTGCCATTACCAAAAGTGTTTCGTAAAAATAATAATATTTAGCGATAAAAAAATGGCAGCAATCCGGGATACCGTGGATGAAAGTGGGCAATAAAAAAAAAACAAAAACAAAAATAAGACGAACAGGAAAAAGTAGAAGTAGAAGGGATCGAAACAAGAAAACACTTATTGTTTAACATAATACTTACATTGTAATAAATATCCGGATTAGTACTGTCATATAAAAGGGCTCGTTCGTATACCTCTTGTGCATCTTTGGTACGATTCAATTTGATTAGAATATCGCCACGATTTATGTATGCTTGTGTGTAATCCGATCGCATACTAATCGCTTGTCGATACAATAAATCAGCCTCTTCGAGACGTGTATGATTTTTTGATATTAAATTTGCTAAATTCAAAAATACATTCAAATGATTTGGTGCGATACGGGCTTGATAGGTTTCGCCTGGTTTTGCTTTTGGTAGCAATGATTTGGCACGTAAAAATGCCTCTTCAGCCCATTGAAATTCTTTTAAATGATTATATGTTCGGCCAACATTAATATGAGCACCAACATCATCCGGTTGCACTTGAACCGCAGCCAAAAAATATTTTAATGCTATCGCATAGTTGCCATCACTTTCAAGCGCATGACCAACATTATTAAATAATTTGGCATTGCGTTGATTTACACGTAAACCTGACATAAATATCGTATACTCAGTTTTCCAATCCCAATTACGATGATATGTTTTAATGGCATGCGATCCAATCAGGATGCCCATAAATAACCAGATCAGTTTTCGATTTTGATGGTGTTTTTCGTGTAGCACGTGAAAACCATATGCAATCAATATGCAAAACCCCATCGATGGCATATAGAGAACACGTTCAGCAATCACAAAACCAACCGGAAAGAATAAATTTGAGGCTGGTATGAATGGTATGACCATAAATGCTATACCCTAAAAAATGAGACAAAAGACAAGAGAAAGAGAGCGAGAGAGCGAGAGAGAGAGAGAAAAAAACATTAGAATGAATACAAATAAACAAATGTATCCTGCTGATTCATGTACACTGTACACAGCAGATAGCATTAATTTGGAATATAGAAATGGGTTTTGGTTGTACGATATCCCATTCTCGGATTTATTCAAAATTCGAATGCATATTGATTTGGAATAATACAGCGCACCGCGACAATGTGAAACATTCAATGGAACCGAAAATAGATTTAGCTTTGCCAGGCTAAATTAAAAGAGCACAAAATCCCGTTCTGTCAGATACGTTTCCAGGAACGAGGCAAAAGATTCTGGGTGTGAGGCACAAAGAATAAAATGAAATAAATGGACAATTCGTGAATATAATGTCGAATGAACAAACACACACTCCTATTGAATGGCAAAAATAGCTATAAATAATTTTTACAACCGAAAGCACTCGGGCTTTCAAATGAATTGAGCAAATAATAAAAACGAGCTGGAATGAACGGGTGACTGAAGAAATAGGGGAACCTAACCCGCGCCATATTTACACAACACACCCAAACATCGAGCACAATTCATAAAACACAAACGAATGGAATGGCGAAAGGATTGTTGGAAACAAATGTCGAGCTCAAAACGATAAGTAGTTTAATTTGAATCAATGGTAAAATATCGAAAGGAATGCTCCAGATTTCTCTCTCATTTCAATGGTACAATTTACTGTTGTTCAGCATTCAATAGATACTATTCAGTAGCTACTTGTCATGGTGTTTTTGGTGTATGGTACCACATTTCACCGGCCAAAGGAAATGTATGCTTGTACAAGCATTCGAAACGACCATATCCAATACACCAAGCACAAGTATGTCGGACGTTAAGAGGAATAGTGCCGGCAATCCACCAAACAAAGAACAAAAAAATGTCTGTATTTCACAAAACCCAAACGGAAATAGAATCCAAAGGAAAAGTAAAAGAACAAAAGCAGGATGATGAGAGGGAAAAATGTCGTTTGGAATCAACGCATTGTACTTTTGTATTTCGTACCAAACGAATTATTCCGTTTCTATCGTTCATTTTTGTACCATTCACTTGGTGACGATCTACACAAACCGAATACACACAAAAAGAAAAACCGACAAATGAACGAGACGAGAGACAAAGAGCAAACACTTTAAGAGAATGACAAATAAATATGTAGTCGAATGAAAAATTTGCTGGATGTGTGTGTTACTCTGTATTTATCTTCTGCAATGGGATAGACTTAACTTAATTCTAATAAGCATTTCCAATGTGTGATGTGCAGTTGTGAGAAAAGTAAGAAAGAAAGAGATGCCTTGGATCAAGTGAATGTCAAATAAATGAAAAAGCACAGCTACCAAACGAGTAAATTTTTGCTGCCTCAATGACAGAATGCCTGAACCATTTTTCAATTATTTTCCTTTCTTTTTTGCTTTAGCTCTCTTTATCTCAATAAATTTGGTTTTTCATTTCAGTTCGTTTCTCTTTGAACGTTTCTCTTTGAATGTTTTTTTTTTTTTCATCGATTATTTGTTTTCTCTTCACACTCGCACTGTTTCAGGAAACTGCTAATTTAACCAATGGTCAAAAAATACAAAACTATTTCGATCATGAAATCGAATAAGAATGAGATTCGAATCAATTTATTTTGTCAATTTAACGATTTGGGACTGGCCATTTCGTATACGGTGTATCGGATGCCATGCTCACCACTCACCATCCACACAAATTCCATGACAATACAACCATTCAAAGTTCTAACTAAATAATAGATCGAGATTAACACACTGGTTTTGTCAAAATCGCATTTGATTTCACCAACCAAATTTCATTTTGGCAATGCTTAAGTTTGTAGTTAAAGGCTACAAAATGGTTTCATTTATTTTATTCAATTCTTCTTTTTTGCGGGTATTTTTTTTTTTTTTTGGTTATTCAATGTCTGCTTAAGGTTAATAATACTCACCATCAGAATTATGGTTGACTTTTGTTGATTATCTGTGTTAAATGCTACCCAAAGCAGAGCGATAAACAGCGAATATGTGGCTATTGTGGCCAAATTTCTCGTATCAAATATTGTTTCTACTAAAGGTACCGTTCCCATAGTCCAATCACAGCATAAATCACATGGAAACAATAGCAACCAAAAATTTACGGATGTCAAATAATTGTAGGTTAATTGACGTGTTGGTGTCGGTGCCACCGATGCTGGATTATCGAATCTAAAATTCAAATGAAATACAATGAATGAATGCATACAAAAGTGTTAGTCGAAATGGATATTGAACAGGGTGGAAGCATGCAATTTTTTCACAAACAAAAAAAAGAAAAAATAAAAAAAGAAAAGAAAATTTGAAGCGAAATGAATAATGGCAGAGAGGTTAACATTGTGACAGAGAGCATTCTTCAGGACCATGCATCCATAAATCATTGTCGCTGATCGAAATCAAACCGTAAAGAGATCGAAAATGATGTAAAAGAAAAAATTGTGAAAAATATCATGAATTTCTGGAGCATCCATTTGAGTATAATAATAAAATATCAAACTGTGTGCTATTGATCAAACTGGTCAGAATAAAATTGTATAAATTCCGGGTTTTGATCGTCACGCTTTGTTTTGCTGATTTGGAACTTTTTGCAAATTTATAAATAATAATGAAAGTTTTCGGACGCTACGATCCATTTCCAGTGTTTTTTCTTCTTCAAATTTTTGATTTATTTTGACTATCATGACAGAGACTATCAATTCTTAATAAATTGACGGGTCAGATCTTGATGATGAATAAAAAAAGACCAAAATCTATGGAGCCGAACTTTTTAATTTTCAAATCTCTGTCGGTAGCAAAGAGCCACATTGTCCATCATAAATTGGAGCTATTGACAAAAATGTACGTTAACAAATTCAAACATCAATCCGAAACGAATGCTTCGCTTTGCATATGTTATCAGATGTAGTATCGACGACCGTTTTGAGTGAAATTTTTTACGTAAAACAACAACCAACTGCCACCAATTTATTATTGAAATCTTTTCTTCTTGTATTCGATTTTTTTTTTTCGTTTTTCTGGCTCGCATTCGAAATTGAGACGTTGTCATACGATGAAAGAATATCAAAAAAGAATAATAGTTTTCCTGAAACTAGAAATTCTCGCCGACGAAAAGAAAAAAAAGTTTGTTATTTTCCATTTATCTTTTTCATTGCGTATATGGGTGTTCAGTGTTCAGATTTCGGATGCTTTCCCTCAATGTTCCCGTGTTGTCAACCAGTTCACGAAAAAAGTGTAACATTTGGCTTCGATAGCAGAATGAAAATATTGAACGTGAGATTTTCCGAGGTGTTCAAAACGACAAAAATGGCAAAAATATTGCAAAAGGTTCCGGATTTTGTTGAAAAAAGAAAAAAAAACTTATCGAATGTTTGTTCTCTCCCTTTTTTGTCATTCAAGTTTTCAGTTGGATTTTTTTGTTTCGTTTTTTTTTTTCATACGAATTTTCCTTCTTTTTGCCAAAACTTTTTTTACAATTTAAATGAAACAACCTATTCGGGAATCAATCCCGATCAAGTGGTACACTTTGTTCACAGTGCACAGTAAACAGTGTACATTGTGCGAGTTATAACGGTTGCACACAGTTCTGAGTTTCTTCTTTGCATTTCAAAATTGGCGAAAATTTTTAAGTTCTACATTCGCAAAATAGGAAATGATACAAAAAGTAAACGAAAGAAATTGGAATTCATTTATCCTTTTTTTTTTTTTTTTTTTTGTTTGGACTAAACTATGTAAAATGTACATACAATATACCATGCTTATTACTCATAATCATATGCAAACATACCTTGTGAACACCGGCAACTGCGAACCCATCACTTTAAAACGTGCAAATAACAATCCCATTGTTGTGAGAAAGAGAACGAATAATCGTTTCTTAGTGCCTGATGTCCACGTACCAGATGGCAGTATAAAACTTTTTCCACTGACAATGCAACGCAAAAAATAGACGATATTCCGGATGGAAATCTATGATGGTATTCAAAATACAAATTTCAAGTCCATCCAATATTTAAGCCAGTTTTTTTTTCGAACGCATGTGTGATGAGAATATTAATCGAATTGATTGGTCCCCACATTCAGAAGGGAATCGAAGTGAAATGAGAAAAAGAGAAGAAAAAATCACAAACGAATTAGAAGTGAAATTTAAATGTTGGATTTTGCGATGAAAATACTATTTAGAACTTAAAACTACATAGTTCAGACTACTATGCACTTTGTATTACAACAATAAAGGGAAACTACATATTCCAAAGTTTCTTTGTTTGATTATTATGCGTGCTGCTCACTGCTCACGTTATAAACTAACCATCATATAAAATTAAAGGCTAAGACTAATGTTCAACGTTCACATCATATTATACAATACATATCTTTTTTTCCTTCTTCTTCTCCTTCTTCTTCTTTTTTCTCCCTAAATGGACGTCATTCGCTCGAAAAAGTTTTCGAAAAATTGTTATCTTGGCTTGTGTGACATGGAGAATATGAAAATTTCGAACAACTAACATGGAACATAAAACACGGATGAATATGAAACAAGTTTAACATTCAAATCTAACCGGCAATAATTTCAATAAAACAAAAGTGCATAATGTATGGCATGGTCTGATTTTTTGTAGAAAACCTACACCATACACCATTCGCACATTTTCCAAGCGCATACATTTTTTTCCTTCAGAGAAATCTGATTCTGACAATTTAACTTCTATAATTCACATTGGAATTTTATTTTGTTTCGTGAAATGTTTCGATGCTTTACGTTTTGGCTATTAACTAATGTCAATGTGACAAAACTTAAAAGTTATTTTTTTCATTTTCGTTTTGTTTTGTTTCTCATTGAAAGCAGAACGGGAATCGAAACCAAAGCCACAGAGAAAAAGAAAGAGAACTGAAAAAGAGAGGGGGGGAAGGGGAATAGACTGAAAAAAATTGTCAGTCTGCCAAAATATTTAATAAATAATTTGTTTGGCAATGCAAAAACTTAGTGACATTTAAGCATTTGCCACACATTTAAAATGGTAATTCGATTCAAAATTCAAAAACGGTGTCAACAATTTACGGTGCAACAACAACAACAACAACTAAACCACAACAATGATATGCACTTGTGTATGCGTTTGCATATTGTAAATTGTAATTCATCGACCCGTTCTCAAATCGCATACACACACACACACACACACACACACTTTATTCTTTCAAGGCGGCAAAGGACGTTGCAATGGAAATAATAGAGGAGATGCTTCTGCCTTGGCGAACAAAAACGCTTACGTAAAACTTTCACAAAATTCGCTTGAATTAGTTTTATCTGTTTCAATGTTTCAAAACATAAAACCGCATCCAGCAAATTCACAATTGCGAATAGCATACATGAAAACATTATACAAACATTACATGTGTTCATTACATAAAGCATAGAGCATAAAGTGCATTTTGAAAATGGAGCCATTTATGGAACTACATCCTATGATATTCGATCCGTATTAAATAATTTTGCAACCAAAAGAAAAAACAACAAAGAACAATCATATCACTGATCCGCGATCGAATATCAACTGACTGAGCACTGAGCATTTAGCATGGATATGAAACTAAATACTAAACACGACGGCAAAGCGAATGCCATTGCACAAAATAACATTTTGTTATGTGGAATATATTTTATGAAAAAAGTTAGAGAAATTTCAAAGGACACACAAATATTCTTATGAATAAATAGAAAAAAAAAAAAAAAAAATAAGAAGAAGCAAATGTCATCGGTTAATATTAATCATCGGTTAATGTCATTTAATATTTATTTGGGGCATTCAGCGTATATTTGCTGAAGCTGTTGTTACGCGAAAATGAGATTCTTTTGAAGGCAAGGTGATTTAAATTTGTCAGCTCAATATGCTTTCGCATTCCTCATTCTGTGGCCATGCACTTTTTCACACATGTAAACACTTACAGTAAATGATGCGGTTGATCCACTCACAATTTATAGTTTTTGCAATTCAATGCTCCTTCACTTCATTGTGAGTGGGTGAAGGGGAAAAAAGAGCTTTTACCACTGAGAATATCAGCCATCTGCTTGACAATATGAATGAAAATAGGAATTAATAATTTTTAGTTTCCATCAGCTTGCAAATACATATAATATTTTTAATTGTCGATCCATTTTGTTATATTCGCGGCAACAGCGAAAGTAATGTTCGCTCATGGCCGAGCCACATTGTTAAATGAAATGAGATCAGTTGAAATGACCACCAACCGATTTTATTGATGTATTATTTCATATGAAATATGCAATTGGCAGTGGCTGTTTTCGGTTAAATTTCCTATTCAAATGGACGAAAGGATTTTTCCTATTCTTAGTTTCATATCGTCATTTTTCATGTGTTTTTTTTCTTTTTCTATTCTTGTTCATAGCTCAAAGCATAAACTTTCTTCTCTTTACTTTGACTCAAATGTTCATTTTTGTGCGTTTCCATCTTTTCAGTTCGTGTGTTGTTGGTTGTTTTTTTTTTTTTTGTTCGATGAACAAAATATGTGTAATGTATTGAAAACTTTTATTCTTTGTTGAATTTCGTTGCACAACAAAAAAGCTGCATAAATTAAGTTTAAGCAAAATTCCTAAACTTCAAAACTATCAATTCAATCAGTGTGAGCATATCACTGTCACCTCTACCCGTTACTCTTTCCTTCTCTTCATTTCTTCTATTGCTTCGTTGGAATTTTGTTCTTCGTTTGTTAACATTCAATTTCATGATGGCTTTGAATGATGAATTTTATTTGGTTCGTAATTTAGCTGTTCGCGTTCGTATCCGCATTTGAAACTTATTCTAAACTTTTTGAGCTCATGATTCGTGATTTGTGATCATCGTTTGATCAAAATCCCTAAACTAAATCCTTAAACTACAAAGTAACTATGGCTTAAACCTATATGTGAATGGCTTAGAATGAAAGTTGCTTGTTTTGAAAAATCTTTTTCCTCAATTTGTTCGTTCCAAGTAAATTCTAAACTCACATGGACCGCTTTCATTCGCAGCCATTCAACTACATATTATTATTATTATTGAATATATTGATGATTCATGGTTTATAGAAGTCAATTGAAAATGGGAACGGAGACTATGCTGCAGCAATAACTTACCTTTTGCACAACGAAAATTTCATAAACGGCACAAATTGCCGTCACCGTTATTCCCTGTTCTTTACACAGCATTGCTGTTGACACTGATATCATTGAAATTGCCAAATATTTCCATCCTGTATTTATTCAATGGTTTTTCATTTCACACCCGAGGCGCCACCACAAAATGGTCCATACATCAAATAAAGATATGCAAATGGAATAGCATACCGAATATAATAAAGAAAAAGATACAAAAAAAAAAAAATAAAGGAAAAGAAAGAAGAAATTCATTATGATCTAGTGTAAATATGTATATGTACAAATATACTATAGGAAACAAAATAAATGGAGACAAACCCAAACGCAAGTGCTTTACAAAGATATTGAATTCATTTCATTTTCATTTTAAGAAAGAGGACGAAAACAAAATTGAAAATTTCGAAGTACCTGAAAAGCATCAAATTACCGGCAGTACGAACAGTGAATTGGGAACGTAAAAAAGAGATTAAACGATGAACAGCAGTGAGCAAGTTACTGGCATAAGATTCCATTGAAATGAAAGCCATTTGATTGGTATCGTTCATGCAGAAATGGCATTCAATCCAAAATTAAAAGTTGAAAAGATCAAATTGGTTAACGTTCACTGTTCACTGTTAACACTTTGATTGCATAAAAATACTATTCGAAATACTTTTTGAAATTCACATTCGCCAATTCGAATCATCATTCGAAATTGCATTCGTTGACGGCATGATGGTGACGAGACATTCTGGACGAGTGGATTAAAGCAATTGGAAAATATTTGCAAAAAACATTGAACATATTTGAAATCATCGAAGTGAACACAAAACGGTTGAACAGAGTATGGATGTAAAGTTAGGAGCTAAAAGATGGATTGAAAAGGTGCTTCAACCCATTATAGAAATTGTGATAGTCAAATTGATGAGAAACACACCATCAAGCCAAAGTTTATACGTTGTACGTTGTACGTTATGCTCAACCAATTAAGGATGTGATAAAAGTAGTTAAAGATAAAGTTTAAACTTTAAAGTCATACGTTGAATGTTCGAATACTTACCGGCCAATTTACTTTGCTTTTCTAATGTTGATTTTACATAAAAGATGAACGCAAGTAAAAAAATACAGACGATAATGTCTCCGCTCGACCAACGACTCCCGTTACCTGCACCAAATATAAAATCACAAATAACAAATCATTATTACATATTATTATTATGTCATTAATTGAAATTAAAAATCAATTTTAAGTGGATCATTCGGATTATTTTCTATTTTCTATTCCCTGAAACATTTTCCGATTTATCTGAACGGTTTTCTTTTCATTTTCACTCTAATTAAGCATAATGACATATCGTGAGAACGAACAGAATTGAATGTAACATTTAAATATTGAATAATGTCTATTTCAGCCGCATGGAAACATAATGTAATGTGAAACAGAATTATATTCGAAAAAGAAGGCTTTTTGTTATCGTTTCTTATAGAACTTATTGTATATATTCTGGAAAAATGAGAACAGCACGAAAAAACGATGGAGACAAATTTAAAATACTGACATTCGAAACATAGTTTTTGTCATATTTTTTTTATCGTTTACATTCAACATGTATTTGAACGTCTGTCAGCCGGAATTTAAGCTTTCCTTCCTTTTTCTTACTTTAATCGTAAATAAGGGTAAGGAAAAAAAAAATTTGTGACTTGTTTGTCGAAGTTTCCGTCACATCCACCTTATCCTCATATTTTCATTGAAATCTATTTATTTTCAATTTTTTTATTTGAAAGTTTGACATTGTAAATAGTTTTTATGACATCCATATGCTCCCCGATTACATACAGCACATTTATTGGTAAACGTTCATCTGTCCTTTTCCCGGTAACATATTTTTTTTCACCTCGTTCAGGTTTTGTTTCAGAGCAAAACAGCGACCAGCGATGACTGAACCAAGGTGAGAATAAAAAATTTACTGTAAGTCGAATGTGTGCTACAAAACAATGAAGTGGCATCAAAAAACAAGTGAGAGTGGTGGAAAAAAATGCAGATCCAATGATATGTATTCAGGGCACGATGACATCGAAAAACAAACAATGTTTACATTTTCAGGAACTCAATAAAAAAAAATCCAGAAAACAAATGTACTATGATTAGCAAGACAAAACCGAATACACGAAATGATTTTGGTTTTGCTGTCGTTTCATAGGAAAATATTGGGATTCATTTCGTCGCCAAAAAGTTTTCGGTTTGAATACAGAGAAAAAAGATTCGACGCCGTCCAATGACAAAAGCCTCTGAATGAAAAGCGGAAATTTTAATGGATCGATACGTTTTCTTTTTTTTTTTTTGGAATTTCGATAATGAATGAGAAGAGAAAAAGAGAAAAATCTCCATCGATAAAAAATTGTTTCATAAAATCGAGATTCAAACAACGCCAAATGTCCGAAATAATTGCTTCCGTGTCATTGACAATATGGCAGACGATGCTATTTATTCAGAGCAGCACACCAAAATGGGATATTGAATGGGCTTTAAACTCAAAGTCAGCAACTATGAAGGATAACAAATTAACGATATTCAAGCAAAAACATAAATCATACCGAATAAAGGTTTCCATTGAATTGTGTGTGTTTGTGAAATTTTTAGGTCATAATCATTAGACAAAATCAGCAAATCAAAGTTTTCAAGTGTTCAGTAGAAATGTATTTGGGGTAAAATAGAGCTTGGGTCTCTCGGTCATAAGTTAAAATTATAAGCGAAAAATATTACACAAGTGGCAAAGACCCGACCATCCGAACAAATTACAGAAACACGACGTATTGTGCACCCAAATTTAAAAACAAAACGAACAAACGAACGAATGAAATTTTTGCCGAAATCTATGAGTTTGCATTTTTTAACTTGAGAGAGAGAGAGCAGAACAAAGTACACGGAGACACATTCATCTGGTCCAATGACGAAAAATCTCATTTTAGAGATTTTTTTTCGTCCTATCATGCTCTTCTTCTTCTTTCACCCTCAACTTTTGACTCTGCTCATAGTCAATTTTCTTACCGTCATCTCATTCATTATTTTTCTTCTTTTTCGTTACCGGTGATTTGGATTCGCGTGTATTGAGGTTTCATTATTATTTTACATTGAATTTGTAGTATGAAAAAATGAGTTTGCACGCGCTCAATTCAAATACTGTGAACCAAATAATATGACGAAGAATCAAAGAAACAATTTAAGCTCCATAGAAGCGAAACGCTTTCATCGCTTTTATGCATGGAATAAGATTGCCGGTAAAGTACATACAATATTTACTCGTTCTGTCTTCGGGTTCTTTATTTTATTTTATTATTCGTCTGTCTATTTTCTGTTGAATATTTATCGCAAACAAAAGGGAAAAAGATCACACAAGTTCTTTAGATTTTCTAAGAATGGCATTCTGTATTTTGTACCATTCAATTGGGTTATAAAATGGGAAAATTATCGAAAAGAAAACGGCGACAACAATAAAAATTATTATTTTTTTTTCTTTTTTTGATTGTTTCATTTAAGCGAGGTGTGTGCGCTGCAATAACGTTGATAATAATGATAAAATAATAATGCATTTGATGGAACTCGGCAACTGTGCATTGTGTATACTGTATACAGTAGACAATCATTATTTTACCGATTCAGTTTCTAAATCGGATGCGAATGTCATTGAAATCTTTTCTGATATAATGAGACACACAAGATAATAAATGATCCTTGACTTATAACAAAAAAAAACCGAAAATATGAAACATAAGGAAAGAGAGGTCAACTTACCGCTTCTATGTGTATGGGATGTACTGTAAACAGTAGAGCTGCAACAAAGCTAGTTACGTCACTGAAAAATATTGTGCACATTCTGCAAAAAAAAAAAATAGAATTGAATAAAAGCAAAACAAATGAGATTGTTAAAAACAACGAACGCCAAACGAACAAAGATATAAGATAATGAGTGTGGGCAAAGGATAAATTTATATATGTATGTATATAACAAAGTTTTTCTTTATTGTCCCTGATTATGGTGGTGAAAAAAAAAAATGCAGGCAACAAAATCAACAAAGTTTTATGAAATTTGAGCATTCAACAAAATGAAATTATGTGGAAATAAAATAATAAAATTGTATAAAAAACAATCAATATATCGAAAGGAATGGCCAGCTGTACCATAAACCATAAACTTGACTCCTACGATGATTCTTTATATATGCATATAAATACAATATGGAGCATGCCATGAGGCACGAGGGCAAGATATACAATGGAAAAAAAAACGAAAATAATAAAATAAGAAAAAAAAAGAGAAGAAAAGACGAAAAACATAAAATAAGAACGACAGGAAGATTATGCAAATGACTCATATAAATAAGTTCAATAGTATTGAATATTTTTTTTGGATTCATGTTTCACATTTAATGATAGCAATGTGTTTGTCTGTAATGATATGAAATATGAGAGTTGCAATCTAGCTACATATATTCCATATGCACAATGTATACATGAAAAAATGGTGTTGGGACGAGAGCCAAGCAATGGATGGAAAGGAAATGAATAAATTGGAAAGAGAACAAAAAAAAAAGAAAGAAAACTATACGGACAAAAAGAAATATATCGAATTAACGATCCATGAGAAATGATTATTATTATTATTGTTTAGGTGGCACAATTTCAACTTTATTTTCCTCGTCACCGATTCCCATATATCTTGCACCACAATAACAATTGAAATTCGTATTACCTTTCCGTTTTGATGCCATTCATTGCTCATTTCTAAGTAGCTAAATGGGTCATGTAAGCTTGTGATAAAAATTAATTGTAAAATATATAAATGGATTCGATTCAAACTAATCCAAATTTTGCCATTTAATTTCGCACATGATACGAACTGACTATGACTATGTCAGCTTGATATTTCAAATTTCAATGCATATGCAATGGCACATGGCACTGGGGCGTTGGGTGGTCGGGTAAATGTATATGTGAACTTTCCGTGTACATAATACTATACATTACATGAATTGTATGGTAGTTGAATGTTGGATATTCAATGGCTGTACTCGGAATCAGACAAAAGAAGGCAGATATTAAAATGGTCTCATTCAATTATGCAACGAACTTGTGAATGCATTTTTTTTTAACATTATACGGAAGCCACCTATCGAACCAAAAAGAAGTGAAGCTTTTTTTCGACTATTGAGATGCTTACTCTGTCTGTTTCTTTCAACCAATAGGTTGATTCGTCTGAGAAAAATCTTTTGTGATTTTTTTTCTTCACTTTTTTCCCATTATATTTTTTTTTTTAAATTGTTTGACAATGAAGTCTATGGAAGAGATAAAAGGGGGGGGGAGGAACTGGTTCTGGTGAATAATTTTGAATCGAATTAATTTTGTGTATCTGTCGTTTTGTTTGTGTGTGTAATGTAAGTATAGTGAACACTGTTCACTTTCTCTAATCGAAAGCGCAGTATATCAAAGTCTTTCGTTTTATGCGATTCCGTTCCATTCGATGGTCTCAACAAAATGCTCAACATAAATTATTTGAAATTGTACTAATTTTACGTTTATGCATAATAATGCAGTTGGTCTTTATTTTTTCTTCTGTGCTCATTCTCATGAAAATAGTCACATGTACTATATAAACGTACGCACCGATGGGGTTGTGGTGAAAAAAAAAGTAAGCGACACCCAGAGAACAAATGCAAATAAGACAAACGAAACTATTGTTTCATAAATGGCATAAATATTTGAAAAATAAAAACGCATACAGTCAAAAAAGGACTTTTTTGATGGGCATCATTGCTCCGATATGCAACAAAAACCATCAAAAGATAATAAGAACATCCATAAGAATACGTGTGCTATGAGCTATGAGAATGGAGTCATAAATGTGATATTTTCGTTACACACACTACGATCGTTAGCTGAGCTTTTTTATTTTCGTTTCAGGGCCGAGTGAAAATGTGCGGAACGATATCATCTTTTCCTTTTCTTTGCTGTTTTTTTCTTTTTGCTTTATCGCTTCGATTTCAATGGCATCGATAATGTGCATTGATCTACGGATATGGGCAAATAAAATTGGAATCAATGTGTTGAGATTTCGATTTTTTTATCATCGAACGTCTGCGATGGCAACGGTGCTTGAACAGTGAACGGTGCGAAATTTATGTACATTCGATATCGAATAAAATGAAAATATGCGTTCCATTCGAATACTTTATCGCATTCTTTAACTATTTATTTGTATGTTTGTGTGTGTGTTTTTTCTTCACTTCTTCTGTGTTGAACCGATTTCGTCTCAATTTTTATGGCATTATATGGACCATTTGCACATATGTGTTGAATTTTTTGTCATGACAATGGCAATCGTAGCCCCTTCTCATTTTCCATTGTATTGGACAATCAATTTTGCGTGAAGCACATTTCATATTAAATTCAATTCTCGGAAAAGTTTTTGCCTTTGCAAGCATATGGTTTATGTACATAAGTTGAATTTTCAATTAAATTTTGGATTCTTCGAGGATAAATTTTCTAACACAAACAGTGTTTGTCAAACGCACACACACACACAGGTTTCATCAATGAACAGGTGTATGGTATTATGAAAGTTTCATCAAACCGTTGTCAAACGAAATTGAAATGGTTAACCATTTTTTAATTCACCAAATTTTTATATGATTGCTGACTGTCAAAATTTTCATAAATACAAACAATTCGTTTTTGAAATTTTGAGGTTCGAGTGTATATTTAATTGCTTTTGTTATACATTTATGTTTTGCTATGAAATTTATGAGCTGCTGTGAAATGGATGAATGTAATGAATGTGATCCGAGCAATTATAGTGCCTATAATTTTCGGAATAATTCACTTTGGATGAGTTGGTGTGCTCGATTTCAAACCACTAATAAAATATTTAATCAGTAATGAACAGTAAAATTCAACACCTATGGTACTATAAATACACAATTTCATGCATTGCTTCAAATAAATTTAACATAAAAGGATAACCGGATCATTTTCCATCTTTTTTTTTATTATTATTTTCAATTGAAACGATATGACAGTAAGTAATTATGCATTTCTGCATGAAAAAACTTATTCAATTGGTTTTTTTTGTTCTAGCATCGATAAAACATTGTACATTGAATGCAATTGAATGAATGGTTGATGGTGCACGTAAATACTTCATCGTATTGTTGCAAATAATAATGGAATAATGAAAATAGCTGGTCAATCATCTCGATTGGGACAGAGATGATACAATGATAATTTTTGATATGAAACTTACCTGAAATACAACAACGATACAACTAGATGCAATAATATGTTAACTAAATGATAACCATATGGTTCGAGTCCATGAACCAAATAATTCCAACGGAACGTAAGCACACATAGTGGTCGATATGATTTATGACTTTGTTCCTGTAAAATGGATAAAAAACAAAAATACAAATTTATGAAATGGATTCAACAAATCCAAAATTACAAATTAAATTCCATAATATATAATAGTAATCCAGAGACAAATATCAAACACATGCAGAATAATAACGCCGATGAATATGATTCGTCTGATCATTTCACATTTTAACGTATTTTCCCTAAAGCAGTTCATTTTGAGCGTAAACCATAAAAATGTCTATTATTATCATTATGAAACGAAAAATTGGGCGAATGTCTTTGAAATTTTAATGATTCTTTTTTATTTGTTTTCTATGTCTTTTCTCATTTACCGATTAGTAATACACAGTTCGTCACGGGGTTTTTCCTGTTTTTTATTTGCTGACGTTTCACATTTGACGGAGTCATCAAAAGGATTTTTTGCGGAAATTAAAGTGTCATAACCCGAAGTCAAGTGATTAAACTCAATATTGCCACCAGTTCGTTCGTTTTGTTATATTTTTTTTTTCGATTCTGTCTTGCCTCTTCTTTTTTTTTTGCATTCTCTTATCCTAGAGCTGTTTTTGGCATTAACTAATAAGTCGTAATTAAAATAAAGTGTTGCATTTGTTTAGTATGCAGTACATTCTTATGTATTGTCTCAATGTTTCGCTTTTGACATCTATGCAATTATTTATTCAAAAATCAGTGACAAAAGCAGCCCAATGCTTTACACTTGAGAGAAATAATTTTTAATTATTATTCAACAGCAACGCATTAATTTATTCAAATAAAAAAGAGGGAAAAAATTGAATTCAAATGCGACATGCGCTTGAATATCGATTTGCTTTCATTTTGATTCAATTGGTCTACACTTTAAAAAAAAAAAAGTAGAAAATGAATTTTCTCCATTTAATTTGAAATGTCTAATAATAAGATAAGCAAGGAGCTCGGTGTGCGTATGTGTGTGTTTGTGTAAAGAGCCCATTGTTTGTCAACTATGGACAGAGTCGACTACCGAGACCATCATTTTGTTGTTGTGAATGCTTATGATTAAGCACGTTTTCCACGTCCCGAGACGAGATCAGACAATCGAAACTTATTTTTAACCAATAATAATTGCCCGAAGCGAACTGTATGCGACTTTCTTTGGAAATAATTTACATTTTGCGCTTACGCAAAAAACAATTCATTAGCACATTTTCGCAATGGCAACAATTATTTATCAAATTTTTTTTTCTTTTTGCACCCTTTTCTTCCATTTTCGGTGAATTTAAATGCGATTTTGAAGCTAATCTAGCCTTTGTGTTCCAACAGATGTTGTAGGTATAAATCTCAATATTAAATATAAAAATGTATGCATATTATTATTATAATATTGGATTGTACAAAAATTCGATTGTTGTCGGTCTGGCCCGAATCGGCTTTAGCCATTCGTTCTGTTGTTAGTGGTGCTTTTTCATTGGTTGGTCTCATAGTCCGCTTATTCTGAACTGCCCTTCATTCAAATGCAAATAAAAATTCAGTTGGTTATAACAATGGTTGGCGCAACATTTGACAAACAAAGCTTTTTGGTGCTATATGCTGGCGCTGCTGGCCGCTATTTTATGAAAAAATTGGAGCTTTCGTCCATGAAACATGTATCGACGGAGTAATCTCAACCAGATTAAAAGATTATTGTGACATATGATAAACATCCAAAGAGGGAGAGAGAGGGAGAGAGGGGCAGATACTGAATACAACAATGAATGAAATAACAAAACAACGATGGGGCTACTGGCCAGTTGCATATTGAGTAAGTGCGACCGTGTGTCTTTCTGATCAATGTAAATGGAAAACGAAGAGAGCACAAGAAATGAGCAAAGCTATTATTATTTTGAACATAAATATACATTATATGTATATTACGCAGAATGGTTTTTGTTGACCAAACGAAGATTACTGGCCGATATTACTAATCTAGTATAAGTTATATACGCATATGCAAGTGAATAAACAATCGGCAATAAATATTGGAAGTGATTTCCGCTTTTTTTCTTCTCATTCACAGCCTCCTCTTCCTCCTCCTCCTCCTCTCAAGCCGCTCTTTATTTCATTTCCATCAGAAATCGAAGTTTATCATTGCTTGCCGAATCCCAGTTAAATGGAGCTCACGGTACACAATATTGGAGTTCTTAATTTCCGAAAACTTCGAGAAACTTTCCGTCAATATCCATAATAATCATATTTATTCTTGCTACGCTTTCTTCATCAAAAACTTAAACAGCTTGTTCAAATCGTTGCTTTTGGTGGCACAAATGTCTCATGAATACAATATTCTAAAATAATAATTAGTTACAGCAACAAACGAATGACATTTACGATGGAAATTTCTTGTGCACATAAAAACATCGAACCAAAAAATAATATTCAACAAAAAAAATTTGAGCTACGCGGTAGCCAGTAGCCAAACAATTCGATATCGATGTATCGTTTTAAAGAAGCTCTTGTTGTTTCAAATGAACAGGTGTTGAAATTCAGAGTCTCTAATTTAATGGCAATATCAAATACAAAAATGACTGAAATTGTTGCTGTTGCTGTGGTTGCTGTAGTGAGATAGCTCTTTATGTATATTACACACATTGTATAGGAAACATTTTATCGATTAAACATCACTAATAACACAAATATTGTTAGATAGACCAATGCATACGATATACCCATATAATTATGGTAACAATTTCAAACATCATTTCATTTAATATTTCTGGAGGCGTTTTTCATATGGATCTTTGGACTATAGTTCTTATAGAGCCAAACAGTTTGACACATATGTACACACACACAGGGAGATAGACTATCCAAAGCTCAATGAATTACAATCCAATTGAATGTTTCTGCGACATTTCAACATAGATCCATCAACCCGATCAGAGCACTGCACTTTTTGCATGAAAAAATACACTCTCATTCGCTGCTCGTGTTCCAGCCCAGCGATTGATTTCGTCGAATTGACACATTTATTTATACATTAGCATTGGATAGATTTTCATTTAATTATGGCACTACTCATATGTATCATCAGCGACCACTTGATTCGATGGTATTAATCGTTGGAATTGCTACCATTTGTATAAAATGGACGCCATATCGTTTCTAAACTGTATCATAAATTGCATACATTTTTACAAATGAAATTTTCACAGCAATGAAGCTCATCATTTATAAATAGTGAAAATCCATGCGGCTCATATTCATGATTTGATATTGTAATCGATTCAATAGCAATTTTGATGTGTTTCGATAACAGTGTTGATGCCGGTGTTGGTGCTCAGTGCCTATGCTTATCCAGTTTATTATTAATTTATGAGCATGAAAATAGTTCGACGTCGAATTGAATATTGAATGGCAAACGGTAACCGCCTGCACAACCATAAATATTCAATATGCGCTGACATTTTTTTTCTCTTTTTCTATGTTATTTCTTTGCTTTTGTTTTTGCTGTTTTTCTTCTTTCTACATTCTTTTTTTTTTTTGATTAATCGTTCGAATTGTGTCAATTGTGGTCATAAATGCTCACGGTTAGGAATTAAGGAGAGGGTAAATTCATTGGGTTGATTCCAGCCATAGCCTATAATATCTAATATAAAAACCATTTTTGGAGAAAATTGATGAGTCCCAAACTACATTCCGAATTTCCACATTTTAGGGAATAAATTCAGAATTCTGTAAGGGGGTCATTTCTATGGCTTAGAAGGGGGCACTATGACCCTCGAGACATCTGCTTGAGCATCTATGATTGTGGTGAATATAAAAATATACGAAAAATGCATTATTGTGAAAAGCTGTCTTCGAATCGATTCAAATGTGAGTATAAATTATTTTGTTGGATGTATTTTATCGTATTTTGATACATCAGAAAATTCATCTCATCGACAGAAAACTTCGTGGCAAAAGCAGACATGGCAGCTGGACTATTGATTTTTTTTCTATTATTGCATATTATTATAATTCTTGGAAAAGCATTTTCTTCAATGTCGAAAACTTTTTCCGTTGTCATTTGTTTATTTCAAAGTTTTTCATTTTCTTTTAGCAAATCAATTATTAAGCAATTACCGCACAGTGCCAGAATGAGCTATTTTTTTTTTTTTTGGGTAATAATTATGAAGTGTTGGCAAGTTCATTCATAATTATTAACAACAAAAATGTTTATGAATATGACGGGACGATGTAAATGAATAACCGACGACGGACATACGCAAAAAAAGGGATAGACAGTAAAATGGAAAATCGGATTTTAAAATGAAATTGTTATATAAAGTGGTTTTCGAAATAGCACATCTAACTGGAATGTAATATAAAGTCACAAGTGAAAAAGCTCTTAAGAAGTTTTGCCATTTTAAAATGCCATCATATGACGATGTTTCTTTATCGCAGACATTTGTGTAAGGAACCTATTGATATAATCGAATAAAGTCGCCCATAGAATCCTTCGTAGAAAAGCCATTAGTACATTGCTATTACAACCGAATGTGTATTACATCAGAAGCACAAACCAAAGAAAAAGTTAGTAAAACGTCGATCTAAAAACCAAAATTGTCAACTATTTTTCTTTCCCGTATTTTTTTTCCCCTATCAAACGATATTCGATTGGTCTCTGATGTTAAAAATGTTCCCTTTCATCTGTCCCACCCCCCTCCCGCCCCCCCATTATGATCGAAGGCGAATGATTGTTTTTATCGGTCCACAACAACTGATGTACCAATTCAATATCGATGGAACTTTGTGTTTATGATGGAAAGCACATTTTTAGGAATCAAATCAAACAACATAAAATGAATTCGAATCGATTTTTCGATGATGCTCAATGTTTCGAGGAAATGATAAATAAATGGACGATTTATTGAAAGTTCAATTTCATCGCTTTTTATCACAGGTTCCATGTGTGCGATGTTGTTGTTCTTTTGGTTCGTTACCCGCTGCTCTTTCGAATAAATCGAATATATGCGATTCAGTAATGTAAAAGTCAAAATATTCCGAAATGGAAAATTCATAAATTTCATAATATTTACTATTTACAGAATGCACTATGCACATTGAACAATAAAGTGTATTAAAAATTGGAATATTGTTTTTTGTGTGCGGTATTCGAAAAATTATTATTATTATTTTTTTTATTTTTGGAAGGGGGGATGTTGTTAATATATTTTCTGTTTGATGGATAATGTTGAGAAAAAGAGAGAGAGATTTGCAAAATAATAATAATAATAATAATAATAATAAATCGCTTACCTTTTGCATTGGTGTGCCCCAGAAATCGTTGAAAAATAGATTTTTCCATGGTGTGTGCGGTCGTAAATCACGATTTTCTTTGATAGCACTTATGTCGTCAAACACAAAGTCACATTGTGTACTGTTATAGTAGCATGCGACACAAGTCAGGGCTATTATTGCACCGAAAACATGCTGCAACGCCATTATTATAGGTTTTTGTTTCGTTTTCGATTTTCGGTTTTTGTTTCACTGTTTTTTATTCGTCAGTTAGATTATGTTTTATTTTTAATTTTTTACGTTGGTTTGTTAGGGACGACCGTTTTTTTCTCTCCATTCATTGAGCTTTGCCTTGCGTGTTGTATTTTTCTTAACGATGCGTTGTAGATTGATGATTTATTCCTTTTTTTCTTTCTTATTTCGTTTCCTTTCGTTTTCATCAACGCTTTTTTCTCATTATTTATTTTGACTTATCTGGTTGGGTTTGGATACAGTTGAATATTTCATTCATTCTCTTTCACACTTTCTCTCTCTCTCTCTCTCTCTTTTTATTTGTGGCAGTTCTGGTTTATTTTTTAACTGTTCCCAATATTGCCATTCATTTATTTTGTTTCGTTATTCATGTTCATAGAATGGTTAACTTGAATAGCAGTAGCTCTTCAGTTGCAATTCATTCATCATTGTATATTGTGTGTACAATATCTACTAGTCCCCGTAACGTAACCATGTATACATTAAAACACATAGCACGTACACTTACAGTTATTATTATTATTATTATTATTATTTTATATAGAATGGAGTTGATTGTTGAACGGGAACACGGGAACTGATGCGCGATTCTTTCCAAAAAAAAAAAAAATTCGTCTGGTCAAACTTTCTGCACGGTCTCTCCTGTTTATTTTACTTCGTTTCTACTTTTGCTACGTTTATCTTTTTCACTCTATCATATTTTTTCATCTTAATTCTCGACGGATGAAAATTTCTCTTACCCCAAGAAAATCAACCGAACATTTTCGCCAGCATAAAGTAATTCGTTTCTTTTTGTTTCTTTCAAACTGTAGGCAAATGCACACTTTCCAATATTTTACACATGAAACACATTCAGAGGGCATTCAATAGATTTATGTTAGTTGTTGGTTCGCGTTTTATTTTTAATTTTCTTTTACTTTTTTGCCCAATTCTGTATTTGCTGATTGTGTGTGTGTGTGTGTGTGTGTGTGTGTGTGTGTGTCGTTGGTGTGGTGGTGTGTCTTTCG
>GL501539.1:697350-731645 GCA_000149185.1 Mayetiola destructor | reverse complement strand
CGGTATTGAATATATCCTTGCATGTAGTCCAGAAACAAATTCATTCATATTTTAGACGGATTCGCAGGTTTCATCGTTAAAGCGAAAACAGTAGTAGTAAGTATTAAAAAGACAGTTCTAGGAATTCTCTTAATGTATATTAAATAGGGAACTGCCAGAATCCTTGTTGGTTCCTTTTTTCGCCACCAGTGGCGCCGCTTTCTTTTTTATTTTCATTTCAGCTATAAATAATAATAACCAATCCCTCTTCGAATGTGTTCGATTCATTTCAAGCGTGTCGCCTACATAAATATATGACAAAATATTGTCATCTTTATGACTCTTCACCTCCATCAAGAGGTTATTCTGTAAATACAAATTTCGGTTTCCATTTGTACATTCAAGTAGCAAATGATACATGATAGTTTGGCTATGGATGAATAAATGAATGAATGAATCAATGAATGAATATATTTAGTTTTGAATTTCAAAAACCTGTTCAAATGAATTTGAATGCTTTCAAAACAGAATCAACGTTTCGATTCAATGAATCGTTCGATTTAATAAGTTCTTGAAAAATAATGATGCATTGAATAGTTGGTTTAGTTTTCGTTACACCATTGAGCATATAAACGTCTCCATTATCACCAAATGATAGTGTGGAATAAATAATTTGAAATGAATTGAACCATTTCGTAACTGTGCCGAACTTTGTCGGCACACTCAACATTTAAAAAAACTTTTCCCAATGATATTTTCGCCAAAATTATTCTTCTTTTTTTTACTTTTTATTTATTTTTTTTTTTGAATGGAATTTTATTATATTTATATTGTTTATACGCTATTTGCTGTTATTTTATGCAAATCATATTTATGAATATTCGATAAATAATTAGATTTAAGTTTCCGATTAAATCTCTGTATAATGTATACGATTGTGTATTTGATTCGCTACAAAACATGTTTAAACTTCAATTTGATTATCAATTTCATTTGATTTTCTTTTTTCGTTTATATTCAAATTTTATGATTTGAGTACTGGTTATCGGTTACTTGATACACTACATATTACACATATACATATAAATACGATAACATTCAGAAAAACTAACATCAATTATCCCTAAATAGCTATATTGATGGGATATCGTAATAACATCACAAGGGAAGGCCCGTATATATTTGGACGAATGAAACATGAAATAAAAAGAAGATGAAACGAGAAAGTTTTACTGTTCGACATACGTCATTAATTTACTTATTATGTTATTTTATGTTTGGTTCGGTCCTTGGATACGATTCGTACATCGACTCAACTAATTCATCTTCATGACTTTTATTTAAGAAAAGAAAAAAACAAATTCTATCAAAAACATTGCTCCACATCAATTTTTTTGGGTATTAAATGGGCCAACTGTTGCAATATTCACACGTACACCAAACGAAAGCATCAAATGAAACCAAATGCCAGATGAAGGGAAGTGCAACTTGTTTAATTTGTGCAAACTTTTCTACTTTATGAACTCGAATTTGAATAAGTTTTTGTTAAAATTGTGCTCTGTTTAGCACAAACACAAGCACATACACTTTTGTTGTGATTCTCATGAGATTTCATGCAACAGGTCCTTTCGTTTATTGAGAATATGTGTTTATGTTCGTTGTACATTATGCAATACAAAAGTTTTATAGTTGAGTCAAATTGAAAATGAAGGATTCTCATCCGATGTTTCAATTTCGAAATGGTTTCAGAACTGAATGGAAAATAAGATTGACAATTCAATTTTGACCGAATAATGTGCATATTGCGCCGATTAATATTGTTCATTGTTTATTGGTTTTTGAATGGATATTCATGCTTTCGATTGATTTTCAGTGATTTACATTAATTACGTATTGTATTTTTTTACGATTTACATTTGATGGCGCTTTAATAAGATTATTCATCGTAATTCATCAAAAAGACCGACAGTATAGTATTTGATTAATTTTTTATTTTGCAATTATATTCAATTGAACCATTGGTTGATAGTCTAATTGATATCGGATACAAAATCGGTGTCTCCAATTTATAAAACGTTAACGAATTTTCTTTGGATACGATTGATATATTTGCTCAACATTCTACAAACTATAAATTATTATTCATTCAAAATATGACGATTCAGCTGAGTCAGTCATCGGATTTGCATTGTTTCACATTCCTTTTTTTCTCATTCGAACTGAAGGATTCGAACATCAATTGCTTAGAAATATTATCAAAAAAGAAAATGATATTGAATGAGATTCGATGCGTTTGGCTGGTTTTTTCCTTCATTAAGCTCCAATATCTTTCATCGAAGAATTGAGGAGAAAATCTGAAGAAAATGGAATCGAATTTAAAACTATGTGATTTTGTTAACATTTTTTCGTTCGCAAAAACTAAAACTCGTTGTCAATAAAACGTAATGTTGGGCGCATTTGAGCCAATCTTTTCTTTGGTAATGAGCAATAAACAACAGGTTTATCATTATTTTCAAATGAGATGCAAATATTAACGACTACAGAATGGAGGAAATAGCTCTTTTGAACCGTATTCAAGTCATATGTCATATCACATGAACAAGAACATTTGAATAACCATTAAATTAACAAATGAATTTCAACTTATTTCCGTTATTTTCTTATACATTTATGAAAATAATGTTTAAACGTTTTCGTCTTCATTTTATTATTAATATTATTAATATTATTATTATATATTTTCCATCTCCATTTCTATTGCCTCTGTTTATTTTCTTCTTTTATATGATATTTCGTTTTCGAAATTAATTTTACCGAAAAATGTGTCCAATGTGTTGAATGTTGTTCAGTAACCGGTTGAATCAAAAAGGTCGGGTAATATCAATGGAGGACAATTATGTGGACTGCATGTAACACGGGGTGCATCTCCTTCATTGGCTCCTTTAACACACAAGCATTGTAAGCAATTTCCGGGCTCTTGCGGTAAATTGGTTCCGATTTTATACGATTTGCCTGAATAAATTCGAAATGAACAAATGATGATAAATACTTGCGATTAGTACCGTTTAACTGGAAATGAGAATTTTTTTGATAAAATCATTATTTTCTAACGATCCACTTTTCCTCTCAATAAAACAGTCATGATTATGATGACAATATTACTGTTGCTGCCGTTGCTATTGAAACCTAAGGTCGATGAGCGATGTAAAGTGAGGAGGGGGATGGGAGACAGTGTGAATGAGAGAGAGAGAGAGAGAAAGTGAATGGGCGTGCATAAAAGGGTTTCATTCTTCCTTTTCACAAAGATCTTCAAAGCGAATTTCTCTTTGTAATGCTTTTGTCGCCACGCCCTCATGAATTTTAATTATTTTTATAAAATAAAATTGAAATTCTAATTTGGTCGCCTGCTGCGTTTGCTTCGTCATTTCGTCTTTTTTTGCCATCGTCATTTCGTTCATTTTGATGTGCAAATATCGATGGAAAACGATCAGTTTTATGAATTACCATTGATTATTATCACCTGCAGCACAATTCAAGCAGCAACAAAATACTATGATATTGTTCATCATTCAAAAGCAATTATCAACCGATTGAAAATATCGAGTTAATCGTTTTCAATTTCGTTTTCAATCTCGAAAAATGAACTTACGTGTCGTGAACAATACTCGATTCTCACAAATGCGTTACTATGTTTGAAAATGTTTAAAAAATCGCTATAAATTTGTATTTGTCCATTGTTTTCGATTAGATCAGTTTTTCAATCGGGCCAAATTCATTGAACGATAAAACAAATAAATGAAAATGCATTTCATTTTGTGTGAAGTTGAAATTTGTGTTTCTATTTTCGTTCACTTTATATGCATAGCAAAATCGTATACACCATCATCGCGAACGCTTCAAGTGAAAATTCACAATTAGAAGATGCTGAAATCGAAATTGTTTTGCATTTTGAATTCGCATTCATTGTGGTGAATTTGTCGAAAAATCTTTGTGCCTTAATCGTATTGTGCGGTTCTAATTTTAATTTGAAATCCATCATTTTGTGGTTTATTCATGAGGAGAACGATTTGTCATATGTGACTGACCGCGATGAAAATTCATTCTTCTCAACGAACGAACTAAATCACCTTTCAGGCCATCAAACCAATGAATGGCTGCTCTCATTGCATAGCAATATAATAATAATCACGGATATTTCCATATTCATACTTATCGGCCTAATGTTTGTGATTATGGGCAATTTTCAAATCAAAACAAACCGAACTGATGCGATGCGGTCCGATCCGATCCCAACATGAATATATAAGTGAATCGAATTATTCATTTATGGTTCGCTTCGCTTTTGTCATGTAATAAATTCCAAGAAAACGCAAATCGTTGGTGGATTATAATTCAACTAGATTTGACGGAAGCGTAATAAACATTCCAGTTGGTTTTAAAAGATAACAAACAAATTTCAATTTCCATTAGAATGTTTTCATCCAATTGAAGGATGTTTATTTTGAATTCGTGGAAAACGAACCGACAGCAGAAGAAAAAAAAGAAGAAGAAGAAGAAACATAACGAAATCATGACAAAAATATTCTCTATAGATTAGCATCGAGTGGAACGAGAAGGAAAAAGATGAATAACCAAGAAAGGAAAAAAGAAGACCAAATGCGTAGCTACAGGAAAACGGAACTTGTAGTCTCATAAAAAGAAAACTCGAATATATTCTGAAACATAAAATTGTCATTTTAGAAATTGCTTGAGAAATTCAGTCGATAAAATAAAAAGTTTTTACACCTTTTTACGGTTAAAAATCACAAAAATGAAATGGAAAATCCGTTCTGTATCACTTTGACCTGCATATCATTTTTCCGCTTATGACATTTATAGCACTCTTGAAATGTGACAGAATGTATTTCTTTTTCTGTATTCTGTATGTCTCTTGGTGGCTTTCTGTATGCATGGTAATAACTATAAAACGATAGACGCAAAGTACACATCTAATATGTGATACCAAGCAATTTCCTTTTTTCATTTTTTCTTTGTTTTCATTTTTTTTTTCATTTATCATTCTCAATACTCAGTTTCTTTACAATTTTCTTTTTTTTGTCTGTTGTTTTAGTAATTCTTAATACTTTCTTTTTTATTCTCTCTGTGTGAATAACTTTGGCGAATGATTACGTTTTTTTTTTGTCTTTGATTCTGGGCAAATTTGATCCTTAGCTCGTCATGACTTTTGCACAATTTTGCTTTGAATGCAATTTTCAGCAGTCTTAAAGTACCGATAATAATAATAATTTTCAATTGCTTTTGTTGCAAATAATGTTTTTGAAAATGGATTTTGCACAATATTTCTAGTATTTGAAAAATTCATTTTCACTTCCGGGTAAATATCATACAAACCGGCATAATGCCGCCCCATAACAGTTATCAATGATGCTTAAACGTATCGTTCATTTGCTTTTCATCAGCAAATCAGCAATGGTATGGCAACAATCATGATGGCTTAAGCGCAATAGAGATGAAGACAGATGAGAGATGAGTTTTCTTTTAAATACGTCAGGGTTTTGTTGGTAATTGCGGCTTGAGGCGTTTACATAATGCCTTTCATATCATCAGTTTAACATTTTTCGTAATGGGAACATATTCTTCAAAGTGCTTCGGTATTTATTTCCATAAAGTTTTGTAAGCTCTATTTTGTATGCACATTTTTTTTTTTTTTTTTCCTTTCTCTGCTCCTAACATCGTTATCTCTCCCAAAGCCAACATTTAGCAATGGCAGAAAGAAAAAATGGACGAGAATGAAAAATGAACGTCAAACATGAAAAACTAGATGATTCTTATGCTCTTTGCTTTCTTTTCACCCTCTCTATCTACTTCTATCTCTGTGTGTCAATGTCTCCAGTCCTATTTGTATGCGCTTTTCTGCTGTTAAAATACACACTTCATTTACTGCTGTCGCGCACAAAGTTTGTGCCACAAACAATGCAATAAGTTTTTCTCCAACACTGTTCCATGTGTGAGATGATAAGAGATAGAAGTGAATTGTAAGCACGACAGCCTTTTTACTGTTCTGATAAAACATTTTATGTTGCGATTTGTTAGTTTCTCGTTTCCTGCTGGGATGATTTGATGACCATACAACTATGGCATCGCATCAATGAAATATATACTAAACAATCTGCATCAGTGGACCTTAAACATTTCAATAGACATAAATCAAACACTTGTTGAAATTCATTCGATTTTATGGTTAGTTTATCATGAGCAATTTTTCCACTATTGGAATTTACATTGCACAAAACGAATAAAACACAAACAGAACTGAATGGGGCAAATGTTCAATGTCCAATGGTCAATGGCCAAATGCCACAGATGGAAAATTGTTCATATTTTGATGTCATATCAAAATGATTTCATTTCATATTAATATTTTTCTTTTGTTTTGCTTTGGTTCGTTTGTGTTTCCTTCCTTATTCCATATCATTTGTAAATGAATTGAATGACCTTTCGTATGATTTTATAAAAGCTGTCCGGCTTTCGTAGCTGTATGCTGTATGGCGTACGAGGGCATTTATAAGTAATTCGGTATTGCTGATCGTTGTGGTTTTTATTCAAAATTCGTACTTTCGTATCAATATCAAGTGGTAAGTGAAATTGTACAATATCCGATAATAATTTAATTAAATGTATGCATTGCTATGGCTCGACGAAAAACGAATTGGAAACAATGAGTGGAGACTAGATTTTTGGGCGTAAAGCTTATCATAAAAAATCAGCACAAGATCTTGAACAATCCAATTAACTTTTTCATTCAAGACTTTTTAATCTTTAATGAACCCATGGGTATTATAATAATGGGCACGGTTTTCATGAGACATCGCATTTAACGAGTGTCATTGTGTGTGTTTTGATTGCTATTTTGATGAGCACCGTTCTCTGATGTATATTTTTTTTGGCAAAAGATTTCGATAGCAAATATTCTATTATGTTGATTCGGTGAAGCGTATCCAAGCCAAAGCAAAATCAACTCGATAATTGTCATTCCAAATCAATGCGATCCAATAGGGGCATTTTGCTAATCGATTTTGTCTTCTGCTCCATTCTATTATTTTCTTTCGATCAAATATGCGAAACGTGAAAAGGGAAGAAATGTCCATGAATGGGCAAAATATTAAAAACGTTCAATTTCCATTCTTATTTCCGGTGCGAAACCATTTTATTCATAATTTAATTCAAAAATAATGGCAACGTATTTCATGCAAAATACGAAATATTTCTCTTCTTTTTTTGTTGTTGTTGTTTCTACTGGCAGTTGATTGGTTGATTATCATTTGCCATATTTGTTTGAATCCCAGTACCGACTATAACGGCTGTAGATATACAGGGAAGTTATTTCCTATGTTATGACAACGGAAACATTTCCATCAAATTGGTAAAACAAGCAAAAAAAAAAAAAACCGGAGCCAAAGCCACAGACGAAATGGAATCTGAATCGAAAGCAACGAAACATAATCGGTGGAAATTGTAAGCTTACAGCTATCAATCAATCGACAGTTGTTAAATAGCATTAACTGGTATATTGTCTGTATTCTCGTGTTCGCTGTACGACTATGTGAGTAATTCATTGACAACGAAATTCTATCAAAATCAATAATGTCGTCTTTAAATCGCTTTTGCGATATATCAATATCAGCCAGGGATGGTCGAAAACAAGTTTTTTTTTCTTAAGTTTGGGCTGTTATTTGAATTCGAGTTCACATAGATGGCGATGAACTAAGCGATTCAAATGGATCCTTTTTTTTTTTAATGGGAGAATGTCAGTTCTTAGGTCTTGATCGCTCACCTTGTCAATTGGATATTGACAGTATTCAAAGTACCCCTAATGAATTTCAAACATTATAATTATTCCAATGGTCATCCCTGACATTCACACTACATTTACCATTACATATTTATATAGCATATCAATTCAAACGATTTGTACGAAAACCAATCCATATCTGAGGTTTGCGGACTTTATCATATAATGCGTTGTTGTTGGATTAAGAGCTTAACACAAAACTTGTTTGAAAACCATATAAAGTATATGTCTATTTGTTAGGACTGTACAATGTACTATTAGATGCGTATGCTTTACGTTATACTTGACATTTTATTCACAATATTTTTCTGTATGCATTTACCATACTGAACAGTGAACAGACGGCATACTCTTGGATACACAAATACACAGACACATTTTATTAACGAAATCGACCGAGAAGACTGACGGAAATAGGAAAATTACCCAAACACTAGTCGTCGGATCTGTTTTGCAGTTACTTGGCTTGTTCAGTGACAAAAGAGATCAAAAAAAGCGCATATGCTTTTATTCCATTTTCGAATATTCTTTATTCTTCATTCTCGTTTTCATTTTTCATCGTTTTTCTCTAGTTGCAAACACACAAAACCAAAACCCATCATCAACTCGATAAACGGTTTGAAACATTTCTAATACTTAATACTTGACTAGTGTAATTTGCGCCCCGATTGATGTAACGAATTCTCCCTGTTTAATATTTGTTCGATATTTCTTCCTAATTTTTTCCTTTCGTTTATGGATTTTGACAAAGTTAAAACTGTTGTGGAAAAATGAAAATTTAATGGTATCGCTATTGAGGTCTTTCTTCATCCGTTTTTTTCTTCGTTCATTGAATTTTATGCTCTTTTTGAATTTGATTTAGCTTATCAGCACATTGTTTGTGTTTGCTTGTTACATATATTTGATATGAGTATAAATGTTCCATGTTCCATGTTGCTAAAGTTTGTGCGTTTGTTTTTGTTTTTGTGTATCTCTTCTTTTTTTTTTTCATCATGGATGGGCTAAATTGAATGACTAACTATACGCTGTACAATGTGCAATGTATAAATTTCATTGTTTAAATCAGAATGAACGTCAATACATCATGGAATTTGGAGTAATTCAATCAACTCTCATTTATGTGACCATGCGATTGGATACCAGTCTATTTTTCCGTTTGCTATCGATATATTGTATCGGGTTGATTTCATTCATTTTGGAATGGTGTTATGCATTGCAATTCTGATCGATAAAATGTTTTCGAATAGCTCAACTAAATTGTGTTGTCGAACCGAACATACAATGTACACTATACACTCAAATTTGTATAGTATACTGTCCAAATTTAACATTTCACATTCAATGATATCACCCAAAATGTACAACAACCTCAACATGATAGAGAAAAAGAGAAACAACACAAATAAATTGAATAGCACATAAATTCAAATGCTTCTACTAACAAAGCTTTCTTTTTGGATTTTTCTTCTCGGTTCATCTTTCTCTTCATCATCATCATCATCATCATCATCATCATCATCATCATCATCATCATCATCGTCGTCGTCGTTTGGCTCTGTTGGTCACATCTATCGTACGAATGAAACTTACATCCAATATAATATTCTGTAGAAAAATTTGTGTATCACACATTTGAGTTAAAGCAAGCAAAACAAAATCGACAAGATAATCTTCTGGATGATGTTTGTTTAGAGCCGGTGAGACCCAAATATACGAGTCTATTACATATCAATCGAACATAATAAATAAACTGAAAAATTCTCCCTATCTTTGAATCAATTAAAACTTACCCATAACAATGCAATTTGAATTGGATTGATCGGCTAGCGATGATGTGGTTACTGACATCGGTACAGCTGAATGAATAGTTGTGAGAAGGCTGCCACCTGGAAAATGGGCTGTTTGTTGTGTTTTAGCAGCAACATCATTTGCTGTGGTCAATGTTGATTTCGGTGTTGATATTGTTGCTGTTATGGTAAATATTTTATCTTTCGTTTTGGCCAATTGAAATGGCCGAATAATATTGTTGTCATTATTGTTGTTGTTGTTGTTGTTGCTGTCGACATTGCCGTTGGTTGAGCTTTTGTACTGATTGTCGCCTTGCATTTGCATTAAAACTTCATCACTATTTAATGTATCGGTTTTTTCAATTTTTCCCGACGATGTGATCACATAATGCTGTACGACCGCTTCATTATCCATCAGATCAATGCTTTTTTTATTAATTTCATATTGTTTATTATTGTTGTGTTCATCATCAAATGATGATGATGATGATGATCCATGTTCTGATGCATCAGATGCCAATGTTGATTTAGCTGCATTTATGCCATTGTCTGATTTGTCAATTTTGTTGTTAAAATTATTTTCGTGATTTATTTGGTGTACGGTGGTATAATCATCAGCATTATCGATGGCATCAAATAAACGTTGATCCAATCCCGATATTTTTCGTATATTTTCAATGAAAACGCCATTTTTATTGACAATTGTTTTTTCATAAAAACCTTTATCCATGCCATTTGTATCATCAATATATTCTTGTATGTTTGGTGTGTCCACAATGCTGTCATCGTTAAAATGTGACGCTTGCATGTCGAATTGTTTATCATCACCGGCTAATATCACCGGATTAGCAGTGCTTTCATTATTTTGGTTTTTGTTGATGAAATTTATTGTATTGTTTTTAAGATCATTGAATGGACGATGTCCTGACATTCCATCATTTCCATTTCGATCGATGACTGCAATTGAAGTAACGCGGTCATTGAGTACAACACCATTCTCTAGCAAACCCTTTGTTATATCTGCATGTACATCCGGAACATTTGGTAATGGTGAAACACTATTGCCTGGAACAGCGATAGCATTCACAGTGTCAACAAAATCATTGTGCCGTATATTTTTCGATTGTTGATGTGCATCCATTGTGGTTGAAGTCAAAATTCGTGAACTGACGGCTGTTGATGGTTCATCAATGCTTTTATCGGTATTATGGATTTGTTGATAAAATGCCGTTGATCCATGTATTTTGACACCCTGGACATCGGAATCCATTTCACTAACATTCATATCCGTTATATGCAGTGTATGATGTTTGTCAAAAGTTGATGCTGATGTTGATGCCGATGCCGATGCTGATATAGATGATTTTTTCGGAAATTTATTTTTGATTTGTTCTTGTTGTTGTAGCCTATCTGGCTGTTGTTCATGTTTTGGTGGCATCAACAGGACATTTAATATTTTCTCCTTAGTATGATGGGCATGTGCTGTTGGTTCTTCTTCGGCTGCTGTTGCTCCTGCTGTAGAAATTGAATATTCCTTATATTTAGCCTGCTTTTGATAATTTTCACTGGTTTTAGAATGGATGCGATTGTGTTCGTGATAGCTTTCATCGCCTAGATGATTCCATTTATGTCGTAAATCTGGATGTGGTCGCTTTTTCGTATGTTTTTGACGTTTTCCAGCTGCAATACCATGTAAAATAGTAAAATATCCACTTACTTCATAAATGACATCATCAACTTAAAATTTGAAATATGACATGACAAAATGTAAAATCAAATTTTCAACCAAACTTATGAGCCAACTTCTTTCATTTTTCTTCTTCTTCTTCTTCTGCTATTTGTTCGTTTATTTCATTTATTCTCGCATTCTAGTCGAATGCCTTTGCAAAAGAAAAAAAAAATGGAGACGAACAGATGCAGGAAAAAAAGAAGACGATTCAAATGATGAAAAAGAAAAACACACACACATAAATTGTACAAAAATCATACGAATATCGCAGCAAAAAAGAACAAAAAATTGTGATTGAATTCAAAAAGAATTGACTATGAATCTCCGGCCATTCAACCAATTATTCTTTACAGATGGTGGTACTTACAGCATTTCTGCCACCAACAGAAAAATTCCCCATCAATGCACAAGCACATTTCGCATGGATCTGATCGCTGAATCTGCAAAAAGATTTCCGCAGCAAATGATTATATAAAGACGGAAAAACAAGATGAAATGAATAGAAAAATGAGGAAAAAAAAGAGACGAGTGAACGAAAGAAGTAATATCATAACGCTTGAAAAAACACTCGATGAATTAGGGCATGCTAAATTTTTTTTTTGTATTTATAACTGCCTTAAACGGTCGGTCCATCATTTATTATGATCCCTTTCTCCATTGCGAAATTCCCCAGTGAATATTCAAATTCAAACATTTTTATTAAATGGAAAATGCGAAAAATAAAAAGAAGCAAAATAAGAAACCGGCAACAATCGAACATTGAACATGAACGAAAAAAGAGATTGGCACTACTGTGTGTACTGTGGTACATTTGTTTGTTTCTTTTTTTTCCTTCCATTTTTATCGTTACCTTTTCACCATGCTCGTAACGCTCCTTACCATCCGTGCAATGGGCTCCACCGCTATTTTGCCCTTCCGCATACAAATCACCGTCATCAATCGTTGTGGATGTATCGAACTTGGCTGAACCACCGCTTTTCAAATGATACAGAAAATGGAGAATAAAAATATCAATCGATATGCAAAACCAAACACCAAACACCAACAACAGTTATCAACGGAATCAGCAACTCAACGAATAAATAAATAAATAATGTTTCTTCTTTGCGATACTCGAAAAATTGAAGAGAATATGTTAGAACTTACAATGTGTAACTATTTCCATTTGTTTGTTTCATTCGGCTGAGGAATTCTTTGAGCAAAGTTCGCGGATCATATCGTGCTTGCGATTGTTTTGTATCAAGGTCATACATTTCAGCTGGTATTCTATCAAATTCTTCATATTCTAAGGATGATGGTAAAACAGCTGCCTCGGTAACATCGTCTACATTTGTGACCGAATACATTTTGAGTGTTACAAAGTGAATGGGAAGAGAAAAAATTTATTAGATAAACAAAAACACCAGATTAAATGTTGAATAATAATAATCATCATCCAATCGATTGGGAAAAACAGAAGGAATATTATCGGTGCACTTGTTTTATCCTGGTGGATTGGATTAAATTCGTTATTGTTTGACCTTTAAAAAGCCTCGTTAGTTGTGTTGTGCCAATTGAACATTTTGGTTAGAATAGTCGAAACATACATATATCAGCGACCAAAGTTCAAACAATATGAATTTCACAATTCCCAAAACGATGGCCAACCAAAATTATTGAGGTCGACCGTTCGTAATTTTGCATAAGTCAATGCAGGGTACTTCTGTTAAACATATACTACATACACTTTAAATGTTCGAATGTTTAGTGTTCAGGTAAATTTATTGTTATTCGCTTAGCATGTATAATGTATAGTCATTCCGTTCAGTTGTTTTGTTCTTTATTGTCAAATATTCCAAGTATTCGAATAAACAACAATGGAAAACAAGGAAGATTACATTTAAAATGTAAATTGTCTAAAATTGCAATTGAAATAGAAACTTTCAATGTTCGCATTTTAAGCAATGTGTCAATTTGTAGAAATTCCATTTTTAAGCACCCACACTGCCTGCAGGAGCTAACAGTGAACAGCTTCACCATCAACCTAAATACATATTATGTTCTTGGATTCAATGTTTTCTTTTGGTTATGCGGAGACGTTTATTCCCTAATATGATTCGGTTAAATACACACCATTACCAATCTTAGCCCCAATGAATGATAAAGAATGATGCAAACAATGAATGAACTAACATTCTGAGCGCATTGTAATTACAACAGAAAAATTTTCAGTGAAACGAAATGTTCTATTCATTCATTCCATTTTTATTTTATCCAAAGTGCTACACTGGTTACACATGAAAAACGGAAAACGACAAGTAATATTTGCGGCTAACAAAAAACAAAAACACTGCATGACGAAGAAAAAAAAAAGAAGCCGAACACACACTTACAATATTTCAACAAATTACTTTTTATGTTGAAGAGGCGGAAGCATGTGAATTTGAAATCATGTTGTCAAGCATTTTTTTTGTTACAATGCTGCGTTGAATATATGTATATGGTTGGTTCAGTGGTTTTGGTTTACTGAGTGTTTGTTCAATGAATATTGTTGTATGCGACAATGAAAAAAAAGAAGAAGAAGAAGAGATTAATATTTGCAAGGCTCATTCGCTCATTCATTCAATCATTCACTCGGTGTCCCTATTTTATTCTATTTCTATCTCTTACTATCCAGTTGCCAGTTGTGAATCGTTATATGGAAAAAGCTTCGCTGTCGTCAATGTTATATATATGCTTGAAACACTTTCTGTTAACCCAAATTGAGAAAAAAAAATCAACATTCTAGGTAAATTTTATTATAAAAAGCCAGAAGCGTAAATTATCAACGCAATGATGGAAAAGTGATTTTGATGTCTGTGCCAACGGCACCATCTACAGTGGCATTGCTATTAACAAAAAGAAATGTAACAAGCCGTATTAACAAAAAGAAATGTTAAGAGGAGGAAAATAGATGATGAAAAGGTGTTCGATGACAATATGTCATTAATTTTCAGTTGGTATGGAATGTATCTTATGTGTTACGTTTCGTGTAATGTCCTTTACATTTTGTTTGGTCTGTTTCAACATTCAAATCTATTATGCTAACCTCCGGTTCTCATTGTTGTACAATTTGTTCAACATTTTGATAATGACTTGGCTGCAAACATAAAAATAGGAAGAAAGAAAAAAACTAAAAAGAAGAAATGGGACCACACTTCACACTGCACACAGCAATTGAAAAGAAAACTGAACGGTTGAATGCCGGGAAATTGGAATGAAAGTCAGAGGCCAAACCAAACGGAGCATAAACATATTCAATGGTTTGGTTGTTGTTGTTGTTGTTGCGTTGTTATCTATAGACATCATTTTTTCTCTAATTTGCATTTCTATGCATCATTGTTTTGCTGTGGTCGCTATTTAAAACTTGCTTGTGACGTTTTGTGCCCCATTTAAGCTATAAATCAGAATACAAATGGAATTCCCACTAATGGTTTTTGTTCATCACAACAAAACAATATTGAAATACGCCATATGAAAATTAAAAAAAACAACGATGAATTGTTCGTTGCAATTACATTGTTTTTGTTCAACGGCATAAATATTAGGTATTGATGGTCGGTCGGGTGGTTCGTTGGTTGATTTGATGGTTTGACGAATGGACGAACGAATGGTTGGTTTTGCGGCTACTTTAATTTTAATTGATATTTTACAAATGCACAACAATTTTGTGTGAAAATAATTTGCCTGTCAAATTGACTAAATGACTTTAGTCCTGGCATTTACTTGATGCTTTATCAAATGTCTTTTATCATTTTTTATTTCTCTTTGTCAAACATTTTGGGATCACTTGTTATAATTGCGTTCCAATGTTTCATTTTATTTGTATGACTATATGACAAAACAACTTTACTTTGATGATTCTCTCGTTAACTATGGAAAAAGAATAGCACTCATAAGATTCCAAAAGCTATAGCTTATAGATAACATGAAAATGAAGAGAAAAGTAAAATAAAATAAAACAAAATGAAAATTGAACATTTCGTATTTTCGTTATTCGTACATTGTGCACATGATGTGAACACGATTCGTGAACACGAAAATCCAAATATACACAAACACACACACACACACACACAAATAAAAGCTCGCATCGCCCCGAAATGGGGAATGATAACATTAAATGCAGAAAAAGGCGACGAGGAAGGAGAAGATGTAAGGAAAAAAAAAGTAGAATAACGACGAAATGATCCATGAGAATTGAAATAGAAGTATTTGATGAGCAATATATGAATCACACTTTTATCAACGTGCAACACCAACGTAAATCAACTGGAGCTATTTTCTCGTTCGTTCATTCTATCGGAATAATAAGCAACTTTCAATTAATTTAATTTGAGTATTTAGCAGAATGATGTTCAATGGCACATGAGAGTGATCCATGTGAATAATAGATTTCACAAAAGAAAAATGGAAGAAGAAAAATAACTAGAAAATATAGAATAGAAAAGCAGCTAAAGTGTGTACTGTGTAGAAAAATCAGAAAGATAATAAAGAAATGGAAAAGCTTATGCGCCATCCTCAAATCCGTAAATTCAATGGGTGCAATGATTGTTAGATGGTAGAGTTTCTCTCATTTCGAATTCCAACTTGCAAAAGTTTTATTCTTATGAACTGAGTCTGATTTCATTATGATACAGTGTTCCAATACATTTTGCTCTCCGGCCCGGAGCAACCCGTAAACAAAAAAAAAAAAAAAAAAGGAGCGAGAAGTGATTTGTTTAACGATATTATTACTCAACTGTGAGACCTATTAAACACGTTCAAATTTATCGCACGATTTCTCTTGTACGTGCAAATTCACATTAAATTTCATTTTCTTTTTTTTTTTCTTTTTTTACTTAGTCCCGTTACTCGCAATCCCAATCACAATCGGAATGAATAGGTGAGTGCATGTGTGTATGTATGTGTGTCTGTGGATGCAGAAGCAACAAATTGAGCAATAACACATAAATCTGAATAATCCGATTCAATGAAATGATTTCATTTCGAATTCGAAAATCGGTCGTATTCGATTCACATTTTATTCGATTTGATTTGTTTAGAATCGTTCATTTTCAATCAACATGAAATCAAATCGAAACGTTTTTTGTGTCAATATTTTCTGAATTACGATTAGATCCATTGCATATTTTTGGTCAAATGCACCGAAAATTGAATCGCCGACAATATTGGGTAAACACTAAACATTCAGAATTTCAATTAACAATTTACAACTTCCTTTTTTCTTTGAGAAAAAAAAAACGTTCTCGTTTTTTTTTTGCTGCCCAGAAAATGATTTGCATTTGAGCGCCGGCGAATCGGGGAAAAAAGCACAAAGCTATTTTGTTTACAATGTTTTTTTTAATTTCTTACACAAAGAAAATTGTGCATCAAAAACATAAAGTGTTGCTATTCGATAGACACCATGTATTATTTTTTCCTATTTGGTGCTGAATACTTCCACATCAGTGAACAACGTTATCACGTCAAATGAAAACAAGCAGAAATATAATTGTTGAATTCATCAGGTTGGAAATTCGAAATGTGAATTGTTTTCGTTTGGTTACTATAATTATTTTTTGTTTTCTTCAAATATGTATATTTCATTCATGTTTTACTTTGTTTCTCTCTTTTTCCTTCATTCAGCCTCGATACGAGTATTTTGATTGGTTGCTGAAAGCTAACCACACATGAAAAATGCTTTACTACGAAATTGTAAAGGAAATCACAGCATTTCACCCTGTTGTGGTTTTTTTTTCTCCCTCTTTTCTCAGTTTATCTGACACCCGAGCAATTCAAATGAATTATGATGTAAAATTATGCATATCCACCCAAAATTGAAATACCAAAACGCAACCAATTATTACTTATTATTCGTACGAGCAATAATTGTGTTCTATAAATTGGAAAATAAATTTTATGTTTGAGCCATTTTCAATGTGAAATTTTGGCAATTTTTTATAAATTGTATTCACTCGGAAATAATCACTGGAAAATTTGACGAAAATATCGTTGGCTACAATTACCCATGGTTCCGATATTCAATGATATATAATGCAATAGCACAAAATGAAAAAGAGAATAATTTCATTATGAATCGTGAAAATGAATCATAAAATGCTTAATGCAAATACAATTTGTGTCGTTAATATTCTGGAAACCTCTTCGAGAGCTCCGTTGAAGCCGAGAGCTTTTTTTTCTTTCTTCTATTTGTTATTTGCGGTTGAATCGGTCCATTTTATTTGATGAATCTATTGTTTGGTGTTTGTTGCTGTTGCTAGCAGTCAACACACAACAAAATGTAAGAGCAATTATGAAATGAAAAAAGGAGGAACATATGTGCAGAAAAATTGAAGAGAAAATCTCACCAGATGAATAGAAGAAAGCAAAAAAAAAAAAGCGAATGAAGAAAATGAATTCACTTTTCTTTCTCAGCAAAAATTGCTATGGAATTATTTCTGGTTTGTGTGAAATTGAATTCATTTGAAATGGATACATCCTGGTACGTAGCGAAAAACACACATGTTTAACCGTAAACAGTTGCTTAGATTTCATTTCGAATTTTTTGTTGTTTTTTTGGAGAGATCATCGAATGTGGGCTGTGTACCGATCGACATTGTGCCCGTGTTTAAGTGCAATCAATTTATTGAAATTTGAAAATGCGTGCTACAAAATGCATATATTCATGAAAAGTTTAAACTTGTCTCCTGAACATTGGGACTCACATGGATTTTCATTCCATAATTCAGTGTCGTTATATTATCCGCCTCGAACATTGGCTACATATTACATGTCATATATGTATAATGTATTACATTCTCATTCTCGAACATTGAAATCATCTAATGCTTCTGCAATTGAATTGATGAATAATATGGAAAAAGCTCGTTCACATTCACATGCACAATTCATTCATACTTAATTTAAAATATAGCACGAAATGAATTTTTATCATAATGCCATTCCCGCACTCCACCATTCACCATTCACAACCAAACAAAATTGAGTCATCGGAGAATATAGAGCCAACAAAGTGATAGCGACAAGCGACGAGCGACAACGAGTGTTTGTGTATGTATGTTGTTTTTGTTTTACATAGAAATAAGTGCAGATTACATTTTTTTTTTCCCCCAGTGCAATGCGTGAAATAATCCGATGTTATAACAAACAGAATGACAATATGAATTTGGTATTCATGATATGTCGATATGCAACCGAACAAAACTGGCAATGTATGAACAAACGGTGGATGTCGATCGGCTTTTGGTTTTCGGTTTTCAGTTTTCAGCTATGACTATTGTTTGTGCACACTGCACACTGCACACTGCACACACCAAAAACAGTTAAGCAAAAATAAACAATCAAGTGTTAAAGTTAAATCAAAATCAAAAGTACTGTTGAAAGTTTTTCAATGATCTTCGTCATGTTCGTTCCATTTTTGATGTTCTTTTTTCTTCTTTGCTGCTGCAAACGACAAACGCAACAAGTTTTCCTCTTTCTCATCTTTCGCTCTTGTTTCTCATCCATTTATTTAAATTACCATCCGAAACCAGAACATACTTATGCCAGTGGCTTGCCGTTTCAATAACATTTTACATTTTATATTTTACTATTTATTCATATTGGTTCAAATTCAGTAAAGTCAACAACTTTGAAATGTTATAATAAATAAATAAATAAATAAATAAAGCAATAAATAAATAAAAAAAATTATTTCGAGAGAAAAAAAATTGACATGAAAAATGTAAAAGATTTTTATCAAGCAAAGTACATGTATGTGGTACGCAAGATGCGCAAAATGTAACTCACCCAAGTTGTTGAACAACAACAAAATCATTACGATAAATCCGTATGAAATCCTTTGTTTGGAATAATAGATGCATTTAGTGTTCTGCATCTGAGCATTTGAATCCTGAGGCTTGAGCTCCGATTTATTCACAAACATATTGAAATATTTATGTGCGTATTATGAAACAGTTGTCGTTTGTCGTTCGTCGTTCGAAATAACAAATGAAAATACTATAAATTTTCGGTACAAATATTCTGATAAGAAGCGGCGGCTCACTCGAACCTCGATTCTCGAACCCTTTGCGTACTGGTATGTATCCAATATCGTTTGTTGTATGTCGCCAAATTAGATATTGATGCGAATTTGTTGAACAAGTAAATGTTTATGTCTTTATTTTGTGCGTTTGCCTTTTTTCCCACTTTTTTGCCCCTTTATTTTTGTCTATTGCAATTTAATAAACAATACAAGTTATTGTTATTTGCTCGTAAAAACCCGTTATAAATTACCGTTCAACACACATTTATATGTCAAAAGCACACAAACCGAAAAATTGTTCTGTATTTTATTGATTCGATGGATACGATGTCGTATTGTCGTCGTATTATTATTATTATTATTATTATTATTATTGAATTGAATATGAAGTCAATATGTGTGTGTCCAAAATAAAAGAAAATCCAATTTAGTTTTTCGGCTTCATAATAATTTTCTCATTTAACTGGAGCTTTTTTCTTTGGAATTCGACAACCCAAAAAAAAAGGAAAAAATGTTGAAATACTTTTTATCCTTTTATTCGCATAAACATTCAGTCTTAACCGAGATCAGTTTTATGATTATATCAATTCCGAATTTTGGTCAGTTTATGTTCCAGCAACTTTTGGCAATATTTAAATGGAATATTTATTTGCATTGGAGAACCGATTTTTTTTTTTTTTTTTGATATCATACTATTTAATAACGGATAACGTACAACGAAATGCTCAATAATGTTAACGAACTTTTTCCATGCCAAACAATGGATATTGTCATTTTAAAATTGTATTAATTTTCTTTATTCGCTATTGTTATGGTATTTTTGATTGTTCAATCAGGCCACCAGCCGAAAATCCAGTGAATTAAATTCTTTTTTGCTGAATAAACGATTTAATTTTATTAAATATTTTTATATTAATGCTTTTGTGCGTTTATTTATGGACTGTCTAATTCAATTCCTCACAACAACAGTGGCAATAGAAGCAATAACAACACCAACACCAACACTAAATATCTATAGATGAAAGTGGTAGCAACACCAAGAATCCACCAATGATACAACACCAACACTAATTATACTCGCTCTACATTCTGCTTGAAAATTTCCGTAGCATGCAATGGAAATGAAAATGCATTTAATTTTGTTTTCAATTCAATTTAGTCCAGTTTTGTTGAGATGAGTGTTTATGATTGGGATTATTAAATTTTTTGTTTTGCTGTTGTTTTCGTTTAAAACTTTTTATTTATCTATTTGCGTCTATTTTCACTGTACTTTGAACGTTTTTCAATCGGTTGGTGTTTTAAATTGGTGCCATTCCAGTGGACAATGGCACTGCATCCATTTACAATTTAATCCAGAAAATATTTATCGTTCATTCGATTTCAATTATTAGCGAATTTCAAAAGTGAATTAAGATTCCATTTGAATGCTTTATACACAATGCACATTTAGCATTCCAATCGAAATGCCTGGACATATAACATTTATATGCTATTCCTGTTGAAGCCGTCGGCAAATGAAATCCACAACCACGATCATCACACAGTTGAAAACAATCCCGTTAAATCAAATTTATTTGCAACAATCGTTCGACTAACCGAATTTTCAATCTACCAAATAAATACCGTTTGGATGTTAATATAATAACCAATTCAATTTTATCTATTTTCAGAAATGAACTGAAATGCAATGTTTATCGTTATTCGATAAAGAGCAAAGATCTGTTTTGGGATTTTGCAAATGTTCAAGCAACTGCACCAAAAGAAAACATTAAACTGATGAAAGTGATGAACAAAGTAAGTCAGGGAAAGATTGTTGAATTGATACTGGCGCCCAAATATATTTTTCAGTAAACTGAAAACGGACCAAAAAATATTCGTCACATTCAAGTAATAACCCGGAAAAACAATGGCAGTGTGCCGAATAAATGGAATATCAAATCGTTTTCGCAACAAACTTTTTGGGGTTTTCCGTGCGGATAGCACTACTGTTATCGAATGACTGTGACTGAACTCTCCAGCGATTGAACAGCAAAGGGATCATCGCATGAGAAGAATGCCGAATGAAACAATGTGAACATGAACATGAACATAAGCGCAAAAATTGAAGTGAAAATGTGGAGTGGCACATACAATGCAATATACACTGTGCACCATACAATGAACACAGAAACAGAGACAGAGATATAGAGAGAGAGAGGGGGCGCGAAAGAGAAAGTGAAACCCGAGCAAGCAATGAGATACCGAATCAACAGAGTATCTACAGACCTAACTAAGCATCGTATTTTACCAATGTTCTGTTTTTCGGAATTATTACCGAAAATATATATATATATATATTCAATATTCATATATGAGAGTATTTCGTTTCGATTTCATCGTTGGAAAATCGACGAGAATTCAAATGTTGATCGATTGTATACGAACTTTAAAACGTTGAAAAACAATTTTCTAAAATGGATAATATGCACACTGCACACATCATACAGTTCAATACGATATACAGTAAAGTACCTCTAAAAGGACCACTTTCGGTTGCGGCCCAAATGGTCCAAAAAAATGAGGAATGGTCCTTTTATACAGATTTTACTGTTTTTGCAAGGTGTGCAAATGTTTACGTGCTACGAATGTGACGAAATGAAGTACTTTGGTACGTGCAAAATGTTTTCTCGAGAGAATAATGACGAGATGAGAAAACGAATCGAAAACAATTCAAAAGATTATGCATCTTAAAATGCATCGATATTTTTAGAGCCAACAGCCAATCGGCAAGTGCCAGAGAGATGTATGCATATTTGTATATATTTCAATTTTCAATTCAGAATGCAAAATTCTGAAATGCTATTTGGTTTCGGTATTGTCCTAAAGTTCCATATTTGATACGCATTGTGTGTTAAGTGTTGAGCTAGGATATTTATGTGAGAATAAAATATATTGGAATTCGAAGTGCAAATTTTGTATGCGGTTCGTAGATTCTTCTCATACATCGATAAACACGAATCAATGGATAACCAACGACAGAAATTCAGTCCACAGCCAAAGATTAATAATAATAATGTGTGACAGAGATGCGGTCGTTACAAAGCTGAATCAAATCAAACCATACAAATACATACGACCATTATTTACTGTCGTATATTAATCTCGATTCGAAACCACAGAAAAGGAAAACCGTTTTTTTTTATTCAATTCATAAAGAACAATCTACGTGAATAATGGACATTAAAGTGTTTTTTCATCAGCTTTGGAACATTTTCAGCGATTGTGCATGTGTCGTCGTTGAAAGGGCAGCAAAAGACAAGATGAAAATGGAAATGTAAATGAATTTGTGTTTGTATGTAATTGTGGTAGGATGTGTGGCATTGACTTTTGCTTACAGAATTGCCTAACGCCTAACACCGCATTGACTAACCTTTTAAAGAGCATTTCCGGCTTGTGAATGACTTGAATTAAAAAAAGAGGAAAAAAATAGAGAATATTTTCACATTCCAAACGGTTACGAATTTGCGCCGGAATTATTGAATATTTTGTCGCAATGATAGTCGAATACTAAAGGAAAAGAAAAAAGACGCAACTTTTTTCCTGTTGTCCAACGGTTTTTATATTAGAAACGAGAAAATGAAAATAGAGGGAAAATTTAATATTTTAGCCATAAATTGCCTTTTCATGGAAATAATCAAAATCTCAGCAAACTGAAATACATAAAATGCGGAAAATTTATTATAGAAATTGTTCAGGAATTTTATTTCCATCTCCGTTTATTTTTTCTTTTCTTTGTATTCTCCAGAGCAACTTCGGTAACCGCAAATATATTGTGCAGACAATTTGAATCGGCAAAAAAAAAAAAATAACACACCGAACCAAAAATGTAATTGTTCATTCATTTCGATGCACTTCCGTTTGAATGGCTGACGACGATTAATCTTCGATTGACGTCTTTACCATATACACCTTACCATTAATTCGAATGTGAATGGATTTGAAATATTAGACAGATTTTTTTTTTTTTTTGCTAAAGAGATTCATTTTTTTTTTTCATCATTTCATTTTTCCATTCAAACTCGAATGACCAACATGCGCAGTTTATGTATTTAGTTTTTAATTTATTTTTTTTCCGGCTTGCAAAAAATAGGGGAAAAAACTCAGTCTCTCATGAGATATTCGACAACCATTAACCATTGATAAATGGAATCGATTCTTTCTTTTTGAATCCCGTTGATGAATTGGTAGGGATGAGTGGAAGAGAGAAAAAAGTCTATGATGAAGGAAATGGGAAACGAGTGGGTTGATTAAATCGAATGTGGTATGTTTCATTGGATCGAAGAGCTTAACCAATGAATCAATGTGTCTGAAACGTTCAAGTTCGAGATATCAGGCTGATTCAGTCACTAGAAACTGGCGAAAAACTCTTTTGAATTTTCGAGATTTGTACGATCTTTGGTCACATATCAGTCTTTTTGTCAGGGCCTATTCTATTTTATTTTACCATTGTTTGTTTGACATAAGCGAAGAGAACAGGCAATTGCCATTATTTATTTTAAATAAAAATTAAAGAGAAGTTTACTTGTAGGGACATGCATGTCTCTTTGTACCACTGTAATTCAATGAAATTTTTTTTTCTTGTACAATAATGCGATTTTCCGCAGAGCTTAAACTTCTTAAAGCTATAGATCGTTATCAAATGGCGCAAAGAAATATTTTCCTTATTCATGGGGTTAGTCATTAGTGATTGATCTCAAATGGGCTTCGGACGGGAGAAAAAATCAAGGAAACAGTAAAGATTTCATTGAGTTGATCGTCGGTGATTCCCATTTTAAGATATTCCGATAAAATCTAATTGACAAATAACAAAACAGAAATATCCATTCACTCAACAATTGAATTTTATTGTTTCATTTGATTTCGGTTTAGTTTGTTTGAAATTACATTTAATTTAATTACAACTAATCATAATTTTCAAATTGAAATATTTCGGATAATCTTTTATTCTTTCATTTTGCACGCTATTGAATTGGAGATTTTTTTTTTTAAAGAAAACAGATTCAAATATTATATCACAACAAAAAGAAGAAAAATAATGTTTTTTTTTCTCTCATTCAAATAAAAACCATTCTAAATGAAAACCCAAAAAGTGTAATTATATTGTGTTTGTGGTGATCAACGGCTATAGAATCAATAGCCCAAAAACAGTTCCCTTATATCCCGTCACTTTTATTTGTTTGTATCCAGTTGATTTTTGAATGATTTTTCTCGGCACCGGGTCCAGTGCACATGAAAACAATAAATTGGATTGAACATTAGGGAATACAAACATAATCTATACACAAATAAAATGTTAAGAAGTTTTTTTTCTTTTTTCTATTTTTTTTTTTTTTTTATTTCAATTTCATAATGTTGAATTGGCATGATTTGTGGTGGTTAATTATTTTCACTGTATTCACACATGGGATAAATTCCATTAAATTACATTTGTTTTTCAATTATTTGGCTGTTTGTAATTTTGATACAATTTTGGTATTCATTCGAACAATTTCATATCCATTAGTTGCAAATCATCTAGGTTTTTGGGCAATAATATGGTTTTTCCGGTTCACTTTCATAACATTCTAATTATGTAGTATTAATTCATCATTCGTTTCCATGATTTTGTGATTTTAGATATTCAGATCGTTGATGCGAGGGAACATGCTGTATTTTTGAGAAATATGTCATTCATTTTTAATTGCATAACAGTAATTCAATGTAGGTATTATGCATGTATGTTTGTTTGTTTGTTTAATAATAATAATTGGTAAAAAGTTTTATCGTCTATGCTAAATAGTGAAAACTTTTCTTCCCATTTCCTATGAAATTTATTGAAACTTAAAAAATGAAAAAGGAAAAAAATCGACTTCATTAATTAAAACGAGGAAAATTTAATATTCCGATGAATACAAAATGGATTTATTTGTATGTGGTGTTATTTTCTTAATTTTTGTTCGCGATATGCTGCACAAAGAGAACTCTGATATCATTTTTCACAGTCATCGACAATCTGATGACAGTCTCTAACTTATTTGCACTATTTGTGTAGAAAAATCGATTCTCCTATAGAGGTTTCTGCATTTTTTTTTTGGTAAACAAGACAAATTCACTTAGAACTGCCATATCTCGATGACTGTAGAAAACCTTATAGCGGGTCGCTCTCTCATTCTCTTCCTCTCTATCTGTGTTGAAAACTGATTAAAAAGACACAAATAAAAAAAAAAAAACTAATCATACAAAAAACAATCATGGTGTTTTGTATGTCTTTTTAATGCAACTTTGTATGTGTGGTGTGTGCATTGACATTTCATAATAATCTTAATTATTTTTCTAAGACTTTTTTTCCATATCTTTTTTTCCATTTCACTCTTTTTATATGTCTACACATATATATATATACATATAATTTTCTCATTCTGTTTTTTTTTTTCTTGACTGAAATTCCATCTTTAAATTTCTTTCGCAATTCGAACAATATTTTCAATACCCGAATCTTCATCTGTGCTATCACTTTGACGATTGGCCGATGATCTCAAATCACATTTTTTATTCGTATTAATATCATTATGCATTGATTGATGCCGTCGATTAAATTTTAAATCATTTTGGCTGTCATCATCAATGTTTGTTTCATTTTTTATATTTTTCAATGTCATTTCGGTTGTATTATTGATCATTAGGCCATCTAAATTTGTACTACTAATGTGATTTTGTTGATTTTTAACACAATCAAAACTATTTATTGAATCCATTGAACCGGTACATGATGTTGGCACTATTGAATCGGTTGAATCTGATGTGAGTAAATTATCACTTAGATCTTGATGGATATTATTCAATTTAATGTTGTTCAATTGTTCATTTTGTTCATCATTTGGTGTTGGTAAAATGATTTCTTTGGCTGTTGCATAGCTATTTATTGGTAATCGAAGTGATGCTTTTGTATGACGTAAATCACCTAAGGACATTGTTTCCGAAACGATTTCAGCCTACAATAAGAAAGAGGAGGGGGAAAAAAATCGTTTGTTAACTATTTTTATCATTATCATAATTGTAATGGTTTCAACATTAAAAAAAAAAATCAAAATTATTGTTTACCGATTCGCCGACACCACTATCAGGTCGATTGTTTGTATGCTTGTGCGTGTCTTGTGCCTGACTGATACGATTGAATCCTTTATTAATTTTCAATTGCCAATCCATTGGTTCACTTGTATAGTTTGTTTTATCACTATTTGTCCCTTCAATGTCACCCTGCGAAAGAAAAAAGATTGATTAGAAGGTTATATTCTCAATTGAATTTTTCTTTCGTTCCATAGAAGAAATTTTATCGGTATTTACTTGAACTTGAGACCATGAAAACTCTGAATCCGTTGGCCATGTGTGACAATCAGCATTAAATTGGCTACTGTGAAATGGTCGCGATGAACTTGACACAGCAAAACCATCTAAAGCATTAAAATCTACATATGAGGCGCCATTTGAATCATTGTCGACCGTATATGATTCGCTCGTACTCGAACTACTATATGGACTGGAATTGGCTAAGTATTGGCTCCATGTTGTTTGTGGTTCACTATATGTTGGTGACAATGCATTCTCCTTTGGATATTCGTATACTGATTGATGATTTTGTTTTTTAAAGACCACATTGCGACGACCTTTGGTACTGCTTTTCTGTTATTTCAATAATTTAAACATTATTTTAATAAAATTTTGGCAAACAAAATCCGATTCGATGGGGGGGAGAATCGATTCTTTTTTTTTATCAAGCATAAATTATTATTTCTATCTAAAAGCCAATTTATTTTGAGCAGAGCGGTGGATTTGAGAAGCCAAAAAAGTTTTCTATTCATTATTTTTTGGTGATTTTGAAAGCTATAATAAGCATTGAAAATAATAATTGCAAAAAAAATGTTCATCATTAAAGCGGTTCGCAAGGCAAGCAATTATTTTGCCAATTTTAAATTGTATATTAAATAAAGCGGTCGAATCAAGTATATCAGTAACCAGTAACCAGTATTATAGTTTAACGGATACACACAATGACTTGCAGCAATAGAACTTTCACACTTTTCTGTAAAAAATTCTAATGCGGATCTTTGTGTGTACTATAAAAAAATAATAAAAAGACGGTGCACTTTTGCTGCTGAACATAAAATAAAATCATAAATTGACGCACATGGAATCGCACATTTAATTGAAATATGTCCACAAATGTTACTTACAGCAGATGTTTCCTCTTCCTGATCATTTTCATTTTTTTTTTCGTTTGTTTTTTTTTTGTGCAAAATCGTTTAATTTATTGATTAGAACAAAATTCATTGATTAGTTCATGTATCAACAGAGAATATTGAAATGAGTTTAATGTTTGATTATCATTTTCTGGGATTGAAGAGTGTGTCAGTGTGATGTCTTTCATCATTTCAAATTTCAAATTCATTCGATTATCAAGTAAACCAATTCCGTCCAACATATACGTTATACATTGTAATCAATTCATTCTCAGTTTGTGCGTATTTTTTTTTTGTTTTTGTTTTTGTATGTTCGTTTCTTTCTTCTCATTTGTGTTTTTTTTTAAATTCTTTTTCATTTGATTTGTATGACAATCATATCAATACTCACACTGCTCGATTTGTCTGGACTCTTTAATGCTGATCGAGATGGTTTGGCCAATGAATCCCATGATGATGGCACCCATTCATCTTCATTTTCCGAAATACTGCTTCCATTGAGAGCATCGTCAACTGAATCAGCATCTAACAAATTGGCAAATTGTAAATTTTAATTCGTTTGATTATGCAAATTAAATATTCTCAATATTGTATGTGTATTTACCGTTGTTCGAAACAGCAATTAAATCATCATGGCTATTCCAAATGCCATGCGCATCAGGTTGTTCATCGCCACATTCATCATTATTTTTACGTTCGATTGATTTGTCATCGTTTCGTTTGCTGAATTCCGGTTTGTTCAATATTTCTGCATCATTTTTTGCCGATTTTAAATATTCATTCATCTCCGATTCACCTTTAGCATACATAAACTCTTCACTGCTGTTGCTGTCCTCAATATCACTGTCCCAATCGTTTGAAGTGAATGATGTTCGATTCGCATCATCTGAAGCAGGACCATTAAATCGTATATCCCTTAACGTTTGTGTTGCCTGCAAAAATAATTGAATAAAATCCATGAAATTGATTCGAACATTTGCCAAAAAAAAAAAATTAAATTATATAAAAATAAAATATTCGGTTAGTGATGAGGATGTGATTGCTTAGAATTTAAGCTCATACCCATGGATCTTCTTCGCCGGACAATTGGCCAGCTAATTCGGCCGGATATATCAAACATGAAATTGTTTCATGTGTAGACACAATCTTTGTTTGTGTCGGATTATTTTCATTTTCCATTCAAAATAGAAAAGAAATAATATGTTAGTTCAATGAACCAAATTCAACGAACGATTATTTGTTTTTTTTTTTTTTTTATTTAAAAGCGAATACTTACAGTTTTGTTAATGTTTTTTGTTGAAATAATATTTGAGTCATGGATTTTATTATTAAAATTCAATTTGGCATCGGCATCAACAATGATTTCATTAGTTAAATTTGGATTTGTATTTTCTTTTGCACTTTCGGCTGGTTCGGGTGAACCAGATTCCATGGCTGAATCATCATTTTGAACGGTAGATTCATGGATTTCACTTTTGAATTGACTTGAGTGCTTTGTTTCGTGGATATTTTGTTCAGATATCGTAACATTGCATCCATTTTCATTCGTATCATTCATTTCATTTACATTATTTTGTACTATTTCAATGGCATTATTTTCCAAATGTTCTGAATTATTATCCAATTTATTACTTGTATCATCGTTCAAATGCACAGAAATGCATGTTTTTAAATCGTCTAAAGTATTTGTTGTTGCATCAATAGTTCCCGATAAATCGGATGACAATTGTTCAACGGTATTTATTTCTTCGGAAAATGTTTTTTGTTGTTCAGGCGAAAGTAAATCATTCATTGTGCTCAATGGATTTTCCAAATTAAGTGGCAACAATGTCGGTCGCATCTCATCTAAATTTTGTTCGAGTAATTTGTTATCCGTTATTGTAGTTACATTTAAATACATTTCATTGGTCGGCGTTCGACAATTCATTGGCTGTGGAGTATTTGCTGTGAGCGTATTACAACCAGAATTTGAAAGATTTCGTGGTGAAAACATATCATCGCGATCACCAAGTGTATCTTCAAAATTGAATAATGTGTCATTGCTGGCCATTAATACTTTGGTAACACCCATTATTGCTTCACTTGTTTCGATGCAACCGGTACTGTACAATTAAATTTAATCAATAATAAGTTAGCATTTCGAATATTTTCGGACATCTTAAAAAATAAAATCAAATTCAATACCAACCTTGTGCTATCCAAACATTTTGTTTCATTCATTACGAACGTTTTGCACGTTTCGTCTTCACTTTCTTCCAAAATTGGCGAAAGTTGCTGTTTATAATAATTGATGACTACTTCACTCTGAAGGCTTTCATATCTGTCCTTTGGCTGATACTCTAAACTATCATTTTCATGATCTGAATCACTGTTTCCATTGTCATCGTCATCTGAATATTCAACACTGGGTCGTACTTCAAATCGAAAAGAAGAAAAAAAAAAACAAACAGAACAAATCATGAAATATCTTCATTCAAACGGAATGAAAAATATTTAATTACCCGATGCATGAGGTAGAGAGTCGGCCAACTGTTTGCGTAGTGCATCAAATGTTAAACTAAGCAATTCTGGATTTTCTTCAATAGATTCACTATCACCATCATTTCCATCGTATTGAGAATAATCCATATCGCCCATATCATAAGTATTATTTGCTTGAGGATGTAAAAACCATACATTGTCCGTTGTCTCGGATTCTGGATTTGATGGCATTATTTCAGTTTTTTCTAATTGTGATTTATTCATTTTTTGACTTTTTGAAACAAATAAATCCCACGAATCGCCCACATAATTCAATTCAATTGGTGTATTCATTGGTGTAATTGTTGTTAAATCTTCGGACGTAATTTCTTCTTTATCGATTCGAATTGATGGATTCGATTCGTTATTATGGTCATTTGTATCTGCATTGTATGTTTGCTGTAATTGACTCGGTGCCACGAATATTTGGTGGTCGTCCATCTTTTGAAAGGTCGCAGCCAATTTATTATTATCATGCGAACCGATTTCGAATGTTGCATCGACTAAAATCGGTTGCGTGATCTGTAATTCACCAAAATCACTCAAATTACTTTCATTCACTTCGTCGAGTGTTTGAAATAAATTGGCCGCTGTTTTTCGATTTGCATGATGATATTCATTGGTACCAACTTTATGACATGGTGTGCTCGCTTCCATTTTACCAACGACAAAAGTTTCATCCAATGAATCATTTAAATCCACCGGAATATCAAGTGTTTGTTCACAGATCATTGGTGTTGCTAGGATTGTGACTGGTATCGCATTGGATTGCAATTCGATTGGTTCAGATTCAGGTATTAATGAAATGCTTTGAACACATTTTTCGAGTACATCGTCAACCAATGCTTTTGCCAACTCGTATACTTCCTTTTTGTTGTTGCAATCATTATTGATATCGCATATGGAATCCATATTCACAACATTAACATTATCTACACTAGGGGTATCTTTGGCATCGATAGTTTCGTTTAGTTTCATTTCCACTGTATCGTTTAGATCGATTATTGTGGTTTCAGGCGCTTTCAATGGTTGCAATTCATTTTCTTTAAATTCTTCATCAGATTCATTTTCGGAATAATCTCCGACATCATCGTTATCTTGACAATCGGACAAAAGTGATTCACCGCCCGAAATAGCAAAATCAAGTGCTCGCAATGCTTCCTCAACGCTGATCGCATCATAATCATTATTAAAATTATTTTCCATTCCAATATTATTTGATTGGATTTGTGTGGTCGATTCCACTTGCCAAACATTTTCCATTAAATTTGATGCCGGTACATTTGTATCCTTTACCGAACCATAATCACTATTCCATGACAAACAATGCGCTCCATCATCATTAACATTTATTTCAGATGATTTTTGTTGCAACGTTTCGTTTGTTACATTTGATGGTAAAATCGATGCATAATTCATATCCAATCGATCAATATGCCCAGCTGAAGATTCACTTGAATGACCGTACTCATTTGATGGTATTCGATATGGTGTCTGTAAATGCGGTGCATAATTGCTTCGATTAATTACATTTTCATTTGAATTCATCAATATTGGCACGAATTGAATATCATTATTAAACTGTTGTTGCTGTTCGGCCACTAAATTTCGATTGATTGAATTCGGCGATGGTTCAACAATAATATTAATTTCATTACGATTTGGTATATAATCAACGGCATTATTATTTTGGATATTTTCCAAATCGACCGTCGATATTGGACCATTGTTATTTTGATTGTTTTCGTATTCGTTGAATGTTCGATCCATCTGAAAGAAATTAGAATGGAAAAACAGAATTTTGTGGAAAAATTGTTTTTAATTGAAAATTGTACAAATGTTTCATGTTTAATCTCATTCAATAATTATTTGAAATTGATTGAGCACATAAACGATCAAAATTGTTAACACTTACATGATTTTGATTAACGATATTCGATAAAATTCGATTATCTAAATTATTATCGGTTGGATTTGCATTGGAAATTGAAATTGGTTGTTGGCCGACAATTTGCGGTGAAATGGCACGAAAAATTGGAAATTCAGATCTTGAACTGGAATTCGTTTGGTCAGCCAATGTGTTTTCATTTTCAAATTCCTAAATTCGATTATATTAAGAGAAAAAAAAAAACAACAACAGAGAAATCAAATCAAATTCATAATTAACATTGCAATGCAATTAATCCAATCGGAATTAATAAATTCATGATAACAAATCAAAGCTACGATGCATTGGCTAAACCATTTACCAGCTACTGCATTTGATTCGTGGATGTTTAAAAAAAAAAATCATATTTTTGGCTTGAAAAGCGCTTTTGTTTACGTAATTTGGCTAAAACAACAAAGCGCTCGAAATACGAAATGGAAAAATTGACAAATTTACAATTCCAAATAGAAAGAAATATGTGAGAACGGTAGCGAAACAAAATAAATGCAAAACAGAAAGGAATGAAATGGAATTAAAAAGAAAAGAAATAAATATTTGAAAGAAATTCAGCAATCGATTCGTATTGCATTTATGAATTGCCCATGCACAAAGATAAATAAACTACTTTTTTCCAGATTCATGAAAGTAATTTCAGTGTCTATTTAATGAAAGAAGAAAAAAAAAATGGCAAAAATAATTTTGTGACAAAAAAAAAACGGCCGAAAAGAAATTGACGATGAACACACTTCTTTACTTTCACTTGATTAACTAAAATAAATATGTATCATCTAATGAATAAATGCAGATTTTGCTATGTGAATTTTGTTCTGTTCAAGAGAGATCATATATCATAAACAATCTACGACAAACTGCAAACCATTTAATGGTGATTTTATTGCAAAATTACAAAGAAAAATTAAAATATCGAGAGCGAAGTAAAAAGTTAAAATAAATGAAAAGCAATTGACGGTCCTATACGCTATATTATTGATTTAATTGCTGATAGGCCGTTTTATATATATTATTATTTTTTTCAAATATGTGTGTGTGTGTATGTTTGTGTACCTTTCTGTCCTTAAATTGGCTAAGCTAAAATTCGTCGATGTGGCGGTTCAGAAAAGAAATACAAAATAATATTAACGGATTAGATATTTGATTGCTTCGATGTTGCTTTGGATAATTTTTGGTGCTAATTTGTTTTATTTATTTATTTATTCATTTATTTATTTATTTATTTATTTTTTTTTGTTAACATTGAATCAACAGTTGCATATATTGCAATTTCCTTATTTGAATTGTTGAATGCTGCTTTGCAATATATTTAATGTTTTTTCTTCATAATAAATACGGAATATCGGCTTTGAAAAAGAAAAACTGAAAACTGAACTAAACATTGACTGAAGAACAGAGGAGAGAAGAGTGTACACAGAGCACAAGAAAAAAAAAATAAGAAGACATTTCACAATTCGTTTACCTTAAATCCACTTTTATTACGATGACAGCAGGCGCATGCAATAATCGTAATGCTAAGACATATAAGCGCCAAAAATCCAATAGTCAGTTCACTGGAATGACCTGTCAAAACGGAATTGAAAAACAACAAAACCAAATAGAATAATAAACAAGTTTTCATAACCAAACTGAAATCAACTGTTACACAGATAGTGGCAAATCGATTTCAATTACTAAGTATACATTTTGAAAATATAGTTCTACGGTATCGATTAAAATATAATAACAAAGTCAAACGATGACCTTGATTAAGAGTAACGATGCTTTTTATTTTTGGTTAATTTTTTTTTTGTTTTTTTTTCATTTCATGGACAGAATGATCTTTGACGTAATCAAGTTAATAATGAAATTGATTTTTTGTTTTGTTTTGAGTAAATTGAAAACTACGATCAAATGCAATGGAATTGAAATTGCGATAGTTCTAGGCTTTGACTTTTCGATGAGCAGATGCTCAAAGGCGCAAATTTCCGTTCATTCAGCTATTGTATGAACTTGTGAATCATTCGAACATGCAAATTGGAAATGAGCGACCGACAGACAGAGAAGAAAAAGATGTGCATTTTGCTTATCGCTTATTTTGCAATAACATACAATGAGGAATTGCTTTGCGTCAATCGCGATCATCAGACAAAATGGAACGAAATTTAAAAAAATTGAAAACGCCATATTTTTTTTTTTTTTATTTTTTTT
>GL501539.1:665511-691731 GCA_000149185.1 Mayetiola destructor | reverse complement strand
AGAGAGAGAGAGAGAGAAAAAACAACAAAATGTTGCGTTGGTGGTACATTTGGAGTCATTTAATGCAATTCAATTGTTTCATGCGCTTTTTTTTCTCGATGTTTTCTTCTCACAGCAAAGAGTTCACATTGAAATTTACAATGACTTGTAGTGTTGCGCTTATTTTATTTTACTACAAATTCTGCTATTGCTCCGATCAAAAATGTTCCTGTATGGTGGTGGTGATTTACGTGTCGAGCAAATAGATTTTGACAGTGCACCTTCGTCTCAATGTTTCTCACATCTCGTATATGGAAATATATCATTCATGCTTGATTGGATGGCGGCTTACAAGGCAAAAATCAGAATCGATGATGAAATTTTATGTACTAAGATATTAAACAGCAAAAAGGAAAACAAAAAAATGAATTGAAACCCAGTGCATATGTAGGAATCCAAACTAATTCATTTCATTGTTCAATTTTTTCGACAAACTGAAAAGAAAAATCGGCGCGACAGACACAGGTTTTTTCTTTCGTTCATTCACTTTTTTTCATTTTGTTTGTTCTCGTTCATATGCCGTTTTAATAACACGATATCAACACATTTGAATAGAATGTGCCACTTGCACGCAATCATTTACACATACTATCAGCTTCCATTCTAAAAAGAAAAAAACGATAATATTTCGTTTGATTTTTTCGTGATATTTAGTGTTTAGTGTGCGACAGTCTTCCTTCAAAACCAAAATAATAAATAATTTCAAAGAAAATTTCACTCATTCTAATTAGTTTTTCGTGCTTGTCACGTTTTTTTTTCTTTTCTTTATTCTCATTTCATTCTTTGCTATTCCCAACGAGGACATCACACATCACACACTCATAAGGCAACCAAATTATTTGATTATTTTCATTATTCTTATAGAAAATATTTAAAGGAATTCATTTCTCATTCATTGAACGGAAAGTGCACAATTTCACTATCGATTGTATCGCTATGCTGTGTGTATGAATTATGAATAATCAAACCGTATGAAGTTTAAATGAGTTTACGCAAAGCGGAATTTAATACAAATTATTTTTTGTTTTTTTTTTTTAAATTTCAATCTTGTTTGTTTCGCTGAGCTATGACAACTATATTTCAAATCTTTTATTTTCGAAAACACTTTGTTTTTACATTTTTCTTTTATCGTTTTAATTTCGCCTCTGATTGAAAATCATCAATTTTTTTGATTTAAATATACAAATGTTTGGTCGTTTTTTGACGCACTTTGGCCTAGAGATCTATGCGATTCACTTAGTTCTGAGAGCAATCGATGGTTTGACTCCCGATTCTCGACTCTCGACTCTCGACACACGAAAATGAATGTGTGTATTGCTTGTTCACTGGTTTCTCTTTTTCTTTGCTTTTTTTTTCGTTTAATATTGCTGCTGCTACTGGCTACTGCTGTTGGTGTTGTTGTTCTCGTCGTCTAGTTCTAATCGTCATTTTACGAATTTGTGTGTGTGTGTGTGTGTGTGTGTGCGTGTGTATTTTGTGTCTGTTCGATGCATGAACTTCAGCCAATGCTGGGAACGATTGTGACGCAATCTCATAACCTAAACAAATACAATGCAAACACTTTTTTTTTGCGGCGAGACGAAAATTTAACAAAAATTAAAATCGCCAATGCTGTTTGAAAAATTGGATTGAAAGTAAAAAAAAAAAATTAAATCTTTTTACAAGGTGTCGATTGTTTCATAGTTTTTCAGTGTACTGAGATGCGTCACTCGTCTTTCACTTTTGCATGAAGTATTTCAATGCAACACTCACATTCAAACAATCTATATTGACGGACGGATCAAATGTGTATGGATTACCGTAAGATGGTGTTAGAGCAACAGAGAAAACAATAGATGTTTATATGTAAAATTCAAGCATTCCGTTGCTTGCAGCTGTCAATTGATTATTTGGATTCTATTTTTTGTATGTCATTTTTCATTTGCTTTGCGCACATTTGTTCGTTCCATATTGGACATTCGCGCGCACTCAAACACACACACATCGTTCCATTGAAGTTGTGCTATATTTGAGATTGAACTGTCAGAAAAAAGTTTCCTTTTCGCTTTGTGAATGAGTTCAATGTTTTTATATCAGTTGATGAAATTATGAACGAAGCTCAACTGTTTGAAGAATGTTGATAGATGTTGCTTTTGTGGTAGATTCAATTTTTTGAATATTGTTCGAGCAAGTGTTCAATTTCGGCATTTTGACGTCGAAGTGATTCGCATTCTTCAGTCAGATCTTTGCGACGCCTTAAGACCTGTATAATGAAACAAAACGGTATGATAAATTTTTTGTGGGAGAAAAAATATACATTCATTTAATGTACTCTACCTCTAAATATCGACCCAAACCATTATCAATAGCATCCCAAATAATTTCCAGGTCACAGGGTAATGCATTCACATAATCATTCCAAAATTGTTCAATTTCTTTCAAATCAATCGGCCGTGACACAGTGGCTGATTCATCAAATTTATCAATTGCTTTGTTCGATGTAACAATAGATGGGCTGCACTTTGTACTGAGATCGATGAGAAATTGCTGTATTATTATCGGTATCTGATATTGTTCGACGGCAAAATTAGCAAAAATATGATTATGCTGGGAGCATTGGATTGTATTCGTATTGTTACTATTGTTTAGTTCCTTTATTTGATCCGAATTATTTTCAATCCAATCAATATATTTTATGGAACACTTCGTACATGATGCATATGGTAAAAAATAATCCTTCATGAGATGAACATTTTCCATGGTATTTATACCAAGTGCCTGTTGAAAATGAATATGAGCAGATAGAAATGAACAAAATGAGATGTATAATTTTGATAAATGGAATGCTCAATGCTCATCAAAGAACGAATTTCGATTTGGTTTGAATCGTAATTTACATTGAATATATTGTCGATGGTTATGATGCGTTTATGTTCTGTATTGTCTATGGGAGCGAGAATCTCTTCAAAACTATGGCCCAGAATCCAGTCGGTTTGTGTTGTAATGTGTTCGGTAATCGATTGCAAGATTTTCGAAAAGGAATTCCGATTGAAAAAGATATTTTCGGCATGGGCCTTAATTTTTTTTGCTACATCCGAATCTGCTAATAGATTAGACGGGAGGGATTATGGTGAATGGAGATAATCTGATTCATTCATTGAAGAACTTACCATCAATGCACTCAGATCTTGAATTTTCAATCGCTTCCTGCATCGAATATAATTGATTTTGTCTCTTGGACGGACATGCGATTGACTCTGGACAATAAAGTCCCAAATGTTTCTCAAATAAAATCTTATCGATCATCAAAATGCTTTCCAATTTTGAATTCGCACTGGTTTCATGCAATTGCCATACATGCTGAAACTGAAAGAAAAAAATTCAATTTCCGCTGTTGTCTGATAAATTGTTGAACAAAAAAAAAAAAAAAAAAAAAAAAAGAAACGAAAGAAAAACATGTTACGACAAACCGGACCTTACTATTATCGTGCTGAGCAAAAGCGCACATTTTATTTTCCAAATCTTTAATATTTGTATACGAATCGAGCACATTTTGGGTTTGTTTCTTAATTTCGGTTTGTTGTATTTTTTTGGATTCGTGTATTTTTTTTCGCATCGCTGCCACATATGCACGCATTTTAATCAAACGACTCTTTTGCTTATTTCGAATGATAATATTTTCTGTGGCCCGTTTTTGTAGCACATAATGATTATAATTCAATTGTTCTGTATTTAATTTGATTTCCGCTTTAACATGCTGTAATTTCAATTGAACCATATCATTTTCGCGATCAAGTTTAATGCGCGTTCCACGATTCATTTCTTCGTGTTGCAATTGAATGGTTGCAATTTCTTGAAAATATTTTTCATTTCGATCGAGCATATCGTTTAGGTTTTTGTTTTCGGTTTCAATTTGTTTGTCATACAAATGTTGCCATTCATTGCTATGAAATAGCTTAAATGTTTGACGTTGACCATCAATGCTTTGATGTAATAATTCTAAATGTTCCAAATAAATGGTTTTCATCACATCAATTTGCTCATCGATGCGCTCAATTAAACATTGAATATCGGCTTCATGTTTTGTTTGATCGATATTATAACGTTCGTTTGCTTTGTCTAATGCGGCCTGTAATTCAGCAATGATTTCATCTTTTTGTTGCATCAAATTTTGAATTCGTTCATTTTGGCACAATAAACGATCATTCAATTCCATTGGATCGTTTATTTCGGTCATTTCGGACCAACGGCCTTTAATTACATGTGATTTGTTTGTTGCTTCGTCCGATTCATGATGCAGATCGGCTAACAATTGGGCTCGATTTTTTTCCTCATCGCAACAACGACTGGTCTCACGTCGTTCATTTGCTAACCGAACATTTGTTATCAGCTCTTGACCATCGCTGAGTAAATCGTTCAATTGGGTGTTGGTCATTGATAAACGCTTTTCAATTGTTATTTGAGTTGCAGTTTTATCAACGCTTTGTTGAACCGCCCTATATTCCAATTCAAACAAATTAGAAAATGAAAATTGTCAAATTATTTTTTTTTTCTTTTTTTGTACAAGAATTAACGAAGAAAAAAAATACGAACGCATCTTTGGCTACTTTTTTCTTTTCTTGAACATTTTGTCGAATTTTGTTCAAAATTTTATAAGTTTCCCATTTTTCAATTTTTTTCGGTATTTTTTCTTCCATTTGATCACTCGATAAACAATAAATGTAATGAACGTTTGATATTTTTCGCTCAATGCATTCATTTATCGAGTAAATAGAATGCATCCATCCATGGCAACCACCCCATAGAAAACATAACAATCTAGTCGATGAGTGTACTAGAATGTTTGATGCTTTTGTCATTCTCCACAGAAAGCCATGCGGGCTCGGGGTGCGTATGTGAATTTCATACTTATGAGTGGTGCATTGTGTATGCATTGCAAACAAACTTGCATCGTAGTGCAATGACATGATCACACATGCTGTGAATGCACCACGTGCTGTATCAGTTCAACACATTCAGTGGTTGTTTACACTTTGCTCCACAAATATAATTTCAGTTGAATATTATGATGGCGGTAAGTTGAAGATTTAATTATTTTTTTTTTTCTGTTTTATTTGGATATTTTGGAAAAATAAATTTTTAATAAAATATTTTTTCATTAATAATAATTAACAGCAATCGAAGACCTCAACGAATAATAAGTGTAAAAATGTGATGCGTGAATTGCATATTCGTAAAATGTGTTTGAATATTTGTGTTGGCGAATCGGGTGATCGACTTACTCGTGCCGCAAAGGTACACAAATCCAAAAAACCATATCTTTGTTGGGTAATTGTGCGTTGCTCATTCGTTTTAAAATGATTTCAGGTATTGGAACAATTGACCGGACAACAGCCCGTCTTTTCCAAAGCTCGTTATACAGTTCGATCATTTGGTATTCGTCGCAATGAAAAGATAGCCGTTCATTGTACGGTTCGAGGTGCAAAAGCTGAAGAGATTTTAGAAAAGGGTCTTAAGGTGGAAAAATCTTCCATTCAAAAAGTCATAAAAAGACCGTTTTTTTTTCTATTGATTTTTCATTTTTTAGGTTCATGAATACGAATTAAGGCGTGACAATTTTTCCGATTCGGGGAATTTCGGGTTCGGTATTCAAGAGCATATTGATTTAGGAATAAAATACGATCCATCGATTGGTATTTATGGTTTGGATTTTTATGTCGTTCTTGGCCGACCAGGTATAATAAAATATCATTGACTATTTCAATATTTTGCAAAAGTTTTTGTTAAACATTCTTTGATATGCATTCATTTAGGTTTCAATGTGACTCATCGTCGTAGAAAACCAGGAAAAATTGGAAATAATCATCAATTGACTAAGGATGATGCAATGAAATGGTTTCAACAAAAATACGATGGAATCATTTTGGGCAAAAAATTCACATAAATCACATGATGAAATAATGGGAACGATGGAGCATCAACGATTTTTTTAATATGATCATTCGAAATTACATATAATTTATTTGGAAATTTTTCCATATGCATTCAAATACAAATGAACTGTAAATCGGAAAATGGCTCTGGCAATAAACTACTATTTATTGAACACAACTTAACGTTCGTCACATTTGTAATTTTTTTTTTTTTGACATTTTCACATACTTACTCACTGTCATATCAATATCTAACCTCATTTTAGCTTCGAAAAACAAACCATTGGGAATAATTCCGAATGGTTCCAGTGATTGTTAGTTTTAAATAAAAATGAATTTATTGCAAATGTCTTTTAGAGTGATGAGTTCGAGCCGTTCAAGGGGGCATTTAGAAACGTTAAATCGATTTTTTTGTGAAAAGCCATCGCATGATTTGCATGGAAGTAAATATCCGTTAGTATCACAACCAAAAAAGGATATTGACAAAAATGGAGCATTAAAACACGAAGCCAATAGTGTTGAGAAGAAAGAAGATGAAGACTATGAATGGATCGAACCATATAAAAATGATCTCTTAAAGCCACCACCAACTGCACGAGAACGTTTAGATGCATATCGGATAGCCGTTGACATGGCAGAAGATAATAATTTTCCTTTTGGTGTTCAAATAACATCCTATCATCACGTAATTCCATATACACAAAAAATCTATCAAAAATCAATACCACATTATTATCGAGAAAATTAACATTGTTTTTCAGCGGGGATTTCGTTTGAATAATTTCATTCAAGCCCTCGGTCCGACTATACTTTTTCCAAAGTCGGTGTTCCAATGGAAAATTGACGGTCCAGAATCGATAACAGCCGATTCATTATCGATTGTTGGTTTGATTGAGCCTAAGATCGAAACCCTTATCATAAGCTATTCTCAGAGAAAGGGTACAGCTGATTATGTGGGGAGAGCAATCTTAGAAATTTCACATAAGTATAAAATAAATGTTGAAGTTCTGCCTACGGATGCGGTAAGTTATTTCAAATTGAATTTTTAATATATTTCAAAATTACATTATTAATATATGGAGCAATGATGTTGATGTTTATAGGCCTGTACACAATTCAATGAATTTATTACTGATGGTCGAATGGTTGCTGCTGCTCTAATTCCACCTTATAGCATAGAAAATGAATGTCGGGATGCCTTTGATACAATGGTTTTAGATGGTAAACAATTGACGTGGGATCAAATGGAAGGTTTTACATACGGAGAGCCCAAAGTCAAAATTCCCAAATGGAAAAAATAACAATAGAAATGGCAATGAATTGGCATATTGGTATTCGTTGATGTACATATTATTACATAATAAAAAAAAAAATCTTGAAATAATATTGTTCATTTTTGGTTAAATTTAAAGATATTGTAGAATAATTATTCGTTAAATCGATTTGCTCGATTTCTTTTATTTTTTCGCCATTTTTTGTCCTACAAATGTGATCAGTTTTATTATTCAGCGAATATTTCATCGTCCATTTTCATTGATTTGTTCGGTATACCACTTTGATCCTCTTGTGAGCTTGAGTTTTCCGGCGTTGGAATGATAATTGGTGCCGGTGTTGGAAAATATCGATTACTTCCGTAATGTTCGCGAATATATTCACCACCGTATTCTAGATAGTCATTTTTGGTTGTTAAATACTTATCGAAATCATTGGATCTGGCAAAGTCTCTTGCACCATGCCATGCATTTAAATGTGTATTTTCGGCAGCAACTACACAGTAACTAGATTGGAATGGTCGTATTTGTCGCATCTCACGCTCCAGTCGCTCTTTTAGAACCTAAAAAAAAAAATAATAATCATGAGCCTTAGAAATTCATCAATTTGAAATCGAATGAAATTGAATTTACCCCTGAAATTTGCACATCCACCGGTTAAGAAAATATTTCGCACCAAAAGTGATTGTTCTTCCAATGAAAATTGTTTCAAAACAAAATCAATGGTTTCTGCTATACCAGCCTCTGAGCTACCGATCATACTAGGCTGGAACATTAATTCTGGTATTCTTATTGATTCCACACCCAAATGAAGCTGAAAATTAAATTTTTGACAAAACAGGAAATTTTCATTTCAAAACTGATTTAGGTTGAAGCGCTGCTTACATTGACATTTAAGCCTATGTATACATTAACATAACCTCAAATAATATGAATAATAATAATAATAAAAAAAAATTTTGATACAATTTGAGTTTGGAGTTTCCGTCAACCGAAATAATGTTGAAATTGGGAAATTATCTCTTGAAACCGAATAAATTGTTAAATAATGGATTATCAAATGGATTTATTAAAGTGAGGCGTGAATGCAGCAGTTATGAAGGCGATGGCAAAACGACTGTTCAAGTGATGAACAAAGATCCGGAATTCGGTTTGATGATTGAATCGTATAACGAGGTTTGTGAGATGTTTTTCTTTATTTTTTTTTTACATGAAAATTAATCAGAAATATGAATTTTTTTCTCGTTTAGTTTGGTTTCCAACTCAATAATAAGTTTAATGTAATTGGACCAATGATTATGTTTCCGAGAACAGTGCTCGCTTGGAATGTAAATTCGGTTGAAGACATTACAGAAAATTCCTTACGACTTTTTATATTAATGGAACCAAAACCTGAATTGCTGTTAATCGGTACCGGCAATGAACTGGTGACAATTGATTTAATAGACCGAATTCACAAAATATTAAAACCGTATGGTCTTGCGTTTGAAATGATCAAAACGGATAGAGTATGTATACATGTACAATGTACAGTTCATCACGATTGAACATTTCAAAAGCTCTATCATTTTATGTTTATGACCTTATTTATTTTTCATTTTAGGCAGCTGGAGTTTTCAATTTTTTAAATGCAGACAGTCGATACGTGGCAGGAGCTTTTCTCCCACCAAAAAGTGACACGCCGGATGAATTAAGATTTTTAATCGAACAAAGACGAAAGAAAGCAATCTATGGCGATAAGGATTTTGAGAAAAAAATCATTCCTGATAGCCGATCGATAGCTCCATCATTGAAGCAAAAATAACTTATTATTATCGAAAGTTTTACGGTTAAGTTTCGGAAAATTGAATGAAAATACTGAAAAAAATACAAGAAATCAAGTGTTTTATTCAATTTACCTGATAATTTTCGGCTGCACATTCTTGAACATTTTGTGGATCCTCGAATGTTGGATCATGATTTCTTAGAATCGTTTCAAATTCCAGCAATTTGTCATTCTCCGCCTCACTATCACTATCTCCATCTTTGCTAATCTATGATAAAAATCATCAATTGCCAGAAAAAGAGGATTAATAAATTTTTTTCAATGAAGATAATAATAATAATAAATAATTATTATAATTAAAGCAAGTTAGTCTGAATGTATTTCATAAATTTATCACCTACCGCTTTGTAAACATCCCAATCTTCGTCACGCATTCCGAAGTCATCATCATCTTTGTCCTTTCGTGCCAATTGCGAAATAATTCTCATTCGTTCTTGGGCTGCAACAGTTCGTCTTTTTGCCAAATCTTGTTTACGTTGTTTTCGGATGTTTCGGCGCTCCATGAGCGCTGCTCGTTTTTGCCGTATATCGCTGACCCATGAATCAATTGATAGATTACCCGGTGGCTGGGGAACTTTATCATCAAATTGATTGGTTGATGATGATTCCGATTGGCCCATTTTCTGTACAGCTCGATCGATTCGAATTTTCACAGCGTTTATCAATTTCTAAAATGAACAGAATTTATTTCATTCAAGCCATTCGGGGAAAATATGATGGGGCATTTACCTCAAGCTCTTCTTTATTATTCAGGAGATTTTGTCGCATTTGTTTGTGATAATCTTTCATTTCACCTTTTTCATAGCATTTTCTGATGTTTATCAGTTTGTCCAATTGTTTACGGTCATCGGCTAGACGTTCGTCACGTTTTCGAGCATTTATCTCTACCAAGCGTTTGGCTAGTTCACGTCTTTTTTCCATTTTTTGTTCAGCTGTACATCATACATATATAATATTCAGTTGATATTATTTATCAAAAACCAGTTTTTCTTTCATAAAAATGCTTATTTACCCGATAATGAATTATTTGGTGTGGCCACCGGAATATTGTACGGAAGTTGAATTTTTTTTTACATTTTTCTCATAAAATTCCATTGATGCCCATTGCTTTAATTCCGCCATATAATCATAAGCAACAAAACACTGATTATGAAGTAACCATTCAACTCTACTTAACGAAATTGCATTCACATGAACCGGATACTTGAGCTGAAGTGATCGATGCAAAAAATTTATCATACTAAATCCACCCAAATTGATGCGCCGTATTTGTGTATATTGAGCTACTCCCTTTAGCACCGGAATTATATGAATTGCATAATAACCAAATGAAACAATTAAACCATTTTCACCGAGCTGATTATGCGAAAAACTAAATAATGAATCGATTCCATACGATACTCCGGGAACATCATAACATTCAAAAAGTAGCTCTGACATCACTGTGAAACGAGAATCAATAGAATCAAAAAAAAAAGGAGTTAAACAAACAATTGGCATTTAAAAAGAAAGAAATTCGTCTCACATTGTCGGCAATAGTTTGGACTAGCAACACATTCTGTCAGTATAATGGGATGATTGACACAGCCTTCGGTATCAATAGCTAAATGTCTAAAAATATCATCGAATATTTGCTCCTGATTATGGAAATGCGTGACTACATTTCGATCAAATTGAGTCCTGAGCTGATATCGCATCGCTTCAATATTAACAATATCGTTTCCAATTTGTGTTGGTTGAATTATCGGCACTTCACCATCTTTTTTGGCTTTTTCTTTTCTTGGCTTTGCAATCAAATTACGAAACACCATCATCGGGTCATCTTTTGTTGCCCAGCCCACACGGCACTCATACGATCCTTTTCGAAAAAAAAAAAAAAAAAAACAAATTAAAACAATTGATTATTTGGAATCTGCTCATGGTAAAAACGGTTGGTCTACACTCACCATTATCAATAATCAACGGAACACTGTGGTCTTTGATTTGAGCATTGTATTCATATATAATATCTGGTACTGTTTTAAAACTGCCTATCTCAATGATGCTCATTTTTGTAGTTATTTTTTCTTTTTCGAATTTTTCTTAATTATTCCATTAACAATGGAACATTTAACTTAAGTAGATGTACAATCAAACATAATAGTTTTTTTTTGTACGTGGTGTTTGTTGATTGTTGATATAATGCACACAGCTCTTGTACCGCTTGTCATTAAGAATGCGTTCATTTGCGGTTTGTATTTCGTTGAAGGAATGCTTTCAATTTGATTTTCCAATGGAAACGAAACGATTTTGTTAGAATTCAGAAGATGAAACTTTGCAATGGTTTTGTTGTTATTATTGAAAATGAGACATTCATTGGAAATAATTCATGAAAATCGAATAACTTTTTGATTTAAATGAATTCATTGCATCTCATGAACCATAATGAAGTTAGTTATCGTTGACATCGAACCATCGGCTTTCCTAACAAGATGTGAATTCGTTCAAACTAGGCGTCTCCATCTCTGTATGTGTGCGTATATATAAACTGACGAATATCGTTTTAGGTTATGAAAAATATATTTCAATTTTCACACAGCGTACGTCAACGAAGAGCGCTCCCGACGCACAAATATATTAAATGACAATAATTGTGAGTTGCATTCACTAAAACGATATCTACATAACAAGTATTTTCTGTGCATTTCAATCTCGAAAATAGGGGTTTTTTTTTCTTCAATAGAATGAATTCGATCACAATTTGAAATCCGAGAAAAAAATCATTCCTTTTTTTCTGGATAATTGTTTAAGAAATCTATTTAATTTTCAAATATTGGTTCGCATCATTCGATTGAAAAGTGACTTGTTGACGACGACAAAATTAATTTTGTTTCTTTTTTTTTCTCTCTTATGTTACAGTTTTGACATTACAACAACAAAAACTTTCATTTTTCGGCCAACCTAGACGAAAACGAAAAGTTTATTTCGCAAAAATTTGAAAAAAAAATGTCTGACTCTGAAGTGAGTAATATGTCGGATAGTGGTTCTGATGTTTCGAATCGATCGCGACGAAGCAATAGGTAATTGAAAAATTTAATTCAGACACTGAATATCTATGTCCAACTTGACCTATTATGTTTTTATTTTTTTATTTTTTTTTGTAGATCTGGTTCACGGTCGGTATCCCGTTCTAGATCACGTTCTCGTTCACGCTCCCGGTCACGTTCTGGTATGTCCAAAGCATGTTTTTCATACATTTTTATTAATCGTAATAATAACTGAATTTGTGGTTGTTGTTTTTTTTTTGTTCAGGCTCAAGATCGTCAAATGTTGAAGATGAAGAAGAGCCAGAGGGAGAAGATTTGGATTCTGAATATGACGAAGAGGAAGATGACGATCGCCATCCAAAGAAAAAGAAGAAGAAAGAACGGTATGTTTATTTCCAAACAAAAGATTTCAATTGTATGAAAATAAATATGCTAAATTATTCGATTTTTGAATAATGTTTACAGCTATGGTGGCTTTATTATTGATGAGGCCGAGGTTGATGACGAAGTTGACGAAGACGACGAATGGGAAGATGGAGCGAATGAGCTTGGAATTGTTAACGAAGTTGATGAAGTTGGTCCCACCGCTCGAGAAATCGAAATCAGACGCCGTGGCAATTTGTGGGAGTAAGTGGAATTATGTGGTGGTTAAAAGATAATATCCTATTAGAAGTGAGCTAAATTCATTGCGAACTCGTTTTTTTTTGTTTTTTTGTTTTAGCACACAAAAAGAAGATGAAATTGAAGAATACTTACGAAAACGTTATGCTGACGAATCACTTGCCCGCCGCCATTTCGGTGATGGTGGTGAGGAGATGTCTAATGAAATAACACAACAAACACTGTTACCGGCCATTAAGTAAGCGAATCAATATATTCCATAGAACAAAATAAACCATTCAATTCTAATGTTTTCAATTAATTAACCATTATAGAGATCCAAATTTGTGGATGGTCAAATGTCGAATTGGTGAAGAAAAAGCAACAGTTTTACTATTGATGCGAAAATTTTTAACATTCCGTAATACAGATGAACCATTGCAAATAAAATCGGTTGTTGCACCGGAAGGTGTTAAAGGTTACATCTATGTTGAAGCCTACAAACAAACCCACGTTAAATCAGCTATCAACAATGTTGGTAATTTACGATTGGGACAATGGAGACAAGAAATGGTTCCAATCAAAGAAATGACAGACGTTCTCAAAGTTGTCAAAGAACAAACGGGACTGAAACCAAAACAATGGGTACGATTGCGTCGTAGCCAATATAAAGATGATATTGCACAAGTCGATTATGTAGATATGGCACAAAATCAAGTACATTTAAAACTTTTACCGCGTATCGATTATACACGTTTGCGTGGTGCACTAAGAACAAATCAACCCGATGCTGATAGCAATAAAAGAAAATTGAAACGGCGACCAGCTGCCAAACCATTCGATCCAGAAGCCATTCGGTGAGTAGTGACCAAACACCGGCTCAAATAATATAATACGATTTAAAGTGAATTTCAATTCAAAAAATTCGATTTCGATGTACAGGGCAATCGGTGGTGAAATCACATCCGATGGTGATTTTCTTATTTTCGAAGGGAATCGTTATTCGCGAAAAGGTTTCTTGTACAAGAACTTCTTGATGTCAGCAATCTTATCAGAGGGAGTGAAACCAACACTTGCCGAATTGGAACGTTTTGAAGAACAACCAGAAGGTGAAAAATTGTAATATATGCTAATTATCATGAATCATTTGATGAAAGATTTTTTTCCGTTTTTTCCCCCACCTTCAGAAATTAATATCGAATTGGCAGTCGCAAGCAAAGATGATCCAACGTCAACGCACTCATTCTCAATGGGCGACAACGTTGAAGTTTGTGTTGGTGATTTAGAAAATTTACAAGCAAAAATCATTGCAATTGATGGGCATTTAATCACCGTGATGCCAAAGCACGAAGAATTAAAAGATCCATTAATCTTTAAGGCAAATGAGCTTCGAAAATATTTCAAAACTGGTGACCATGCAAAAGTGTTGGCTGGTCGTTATGAAGGTGAAACTGGTTTGATTGTTCGTGTTGAACCATCACGTGTTGTTTTAGTTTCTGATTTAACAATGCACGAATTGGAAGTATTGCCAAGGGATTTACAATTGTGTACGGATATGGCAACCGGTGTAGATTCTTTGGGCCAATTTCAATGGGGAGACTTGGTTCAACTTGAGTGAGTGATTCAACTTATATATATTAGCCAATATCGATAATTCAATTAGATGCTGATTTTCGATTTTATTTTTTTTTTTTGTTAGTGCACAAACCGTTGGTGTTATTGTACGTTTGGAAAGGGAAAATTTTCATGTGTTGGGAATGCATGGCAAAGTAAATGAATGTAAACCGACCGCATTGCAAAAACGTCGTGAAAATCAGAATACAGTTGCATTGGATTCAGAACAGAATCAAATTCGTCGTCGAGATATTGTAAAAGTATTGGAAGGTCCACATGCCGGTCGAGATGGTGAAATAAAACATTTGTATCGTAGCTTGGCATTCTTACATTCGCGTATGTACACGGAAAATGGTGGTATTTTTGTATGCAAAACACGTCACTTGAAATTGGCTGGTGGCAATAAGAATACAAACACAACTGGTCCGATGGGTATGCTTGGTTTTATGTCACCCAGAATTCAATCGCCAATGCATCCAGGTGGTGGAGCACGTGGCGGCAGAGGTGGTCGAGGTGGTATGCGAGGTGGAAGAGGAGGTTATTATCCCATACAAAATTCCCATTATTCACAAAAAAAAAAAAAAAAAAAAAAAAAAAACAAATAAATTTTGGTGTTCAATCGTCATGGCTAGTTCATTAACTAACAAAAGTTTTTATGCTTACAGGTATTTCTCGTGATCGTGAAATCATTGGTAAAAGTATCAAAATTACTGGTGGATCATATAAAGGTGCCGTTGGTATTGTAAAAGATGCAACGGCTGCCACGGCACGTGTTGAATTGCATTCATCGTGTCAAACAATATCGGTTGATCGTAATCACATTGCGGTTGTTGGAGCGCCATCAAAAGACGGAAGCATCACCGTATACGGTCGTACACCATCACGAACCCCATTCGGATCGCAGACACCAACATATATTGGATCAAAAACACCATTACATGGCAGTGCTACACCTCAATATGATGGTAGCCGTACTCCTCATGGCTCAATGACACCATCACATGATGGTTCAGCAACACCAAGAGCCAACGCTTGGGATCCAATGGTCATGAATACACCAGCTAGAAACCCAGAATACGAATACAATGACGAACAACCGTCGCCAAGTTACAATCCAAACACTCCTGGCTATTCGGCAACTACACCATTTGCTCCACTCACACCTGGAACCATGTATGGTTCCGAAGGTATGTACAATGTACATCAACATCTTGGAAATATCTTATTTTTATTATTGCGATAAGAATTCAATTCAATGCAATTTCAATTTGCTTCATTCAAATAGGTTTTAGTCCATATCAACAAAGTCCAAGCCCAAGCACATCGTCATATGGTCAACTTGGTCACATGGAAACGCCATCACCAACAGCTTATTCACCAAATACGCCTGGTATGAGTGCACCATATTCACCATATAATCCACAAACACCTGGTGCTAATTTGGATTCACAACTTGGTGATTGGTGTACAACAGATATTCATGTTAGGATTCGTGCCCATTCGGCTAGTGCATTGATCAATCAAAGCGCTATTATTCGTACAGTCAACAATATGGTGTGCTCTGTATTTCTTCCCGCTGAAGATCGAACTGTGGCCGTTGAAAATCATCAATTGGAACCAATTCCACCAGGAAAGGGTGAACATTTTAAGGTTATTATGGGCGAGGATCGCGATTCTACCGGTGTTGTTCTATCAATTGATGGTGGGCGAGCAATTTGTTCCATTGGTGGCGAAACTGTTTATAAGCAACTCAAAGAACTCTGCTTGATGTCAGCATAAATTTCAAAAGATTTTTGGATAATTTTTAATAGCCATCGAAGAAAATCAAGCAAAAATATTCAATTATAATCAATTTCATTCTAAACAAAAGAAAAATTGTTGTACTTCGCATCGATATTATCAATAATAATAAAAATTTCATTTGATGGATTTCACAACAAAGACAAAAACGTCTCGATAACCGACGCATGTGAAAACTTTATTGCGGGTTTTCATATCATGTGTATGTAGTGTACAATGTACGAATACCAGAGGTTTGAGAAGTTAATTTTCAAAGAAGATGGACACGAAACACGAAAAATGTAAAAGGATCGTTAGTTTGTTGGACAACATTTGCATGAATCAAATCATTGAATTCTATAACTCATACAGAGGAGGTCGTTTCGACAGTTTAACTCATCAAGTATTCCGAAAATCTCTTCTTAAAATGAGGAATTTGTTCGAAGCAACTATAAATTCGATGTTCAAATGATCATTAACTATGATCAACCTAAGTTCATGGGCCAAGGTTTGGAAACTCACTTTACACGTACTGTACTCGAACCAAAACATTTTTTTTTTTATCTATATCCTCTCAGTGAGGCTGCGTATAGTGTACTGGCCAAGGGATGCCACTAGGTAAGTCTATTTCCATTGTTTTAGAAAATTGTAGATCTTGTCGAGAAGACAGCATTCAGACACCGAAGACACCAATCATCTTTCCCCTCAAACTGAGAGCTACATACAGCACAGAATAGTTTAAGTGCGCATACTTAAATCATACTTTCAAGGCCTTGAGACCAAGACACGAATTAAAAAACTTGGAAAATGATTTCATAAGATTCAAACTTTCGAATGGTCAAAAAAATTTGAACTTGTACATTCAATTTTTGTTCTGTTTCTAATTCTCTTCGATTGTGTACTTTATTTTCTATCTGGACCAAATACATATTCTACATTGAAAAAACATAGTCGCTGACTAACGTTCATTCTATTCAGTTTTCAATCGTAGCAAATCAAGATTATTCAATCTGAATCATAGCATTCGTGTGAATTATTGTCCAGTAAATGCGATAAAGCGTATGCACCTAAACCAATTCCTCCAATTCCGGCTGCATATTTTAACATCGTATTCGACTTTGATGAATTATTATTCGGTTGATAATGATGCTGACCATACACATTTTGTGGATTACTATAATTATGATGATAATGATGGGGAATTTGCTGCGCATTTGAAACATAATATTGAATCTAATAAAGAAAAAAAAGAAGATTGAACTCAATGTGTGTGCAGTTGTAAAAACATTCAAAACAAAATGATTTTTTTTATTAACTGATTGATTTTGAAACAGAAAATAAAATAAAATTAAAAATTGTGTGAATCGAAAAAAGAAAAAAAAACCCAAAGGGTCTATTCCAGTGGTGTTACTGTGCGGCTATCGAATTGTTTATCAATAATTATTGAATGTTTTCATTGTTTGTGCATGTATACCGGATAGCCTGATGAAGCCGGTGTAGCATATGTGGTTGCCGAAATTGACCCATATTGTGGATAAGCTATAGGATATGAGACAAATAGGTTATGAGACAAATATGCAAGCAATTTCTTAAATGAAAGCTGCTTTTAAAAAAAGGGAAAGAACGAAAAAAAAAGAAGAAAAATGCTCACGTGTTTGAATTTGTTGATGCATTGGTTGAAATTGGGTTTGAGAATGTTGATAAGTTGGAGGCGGTTGATATGCCATTGATTGGTGACTCATATTCACTGTAATAAACGTATTAAATGTATGCATTTGTATAGATTTCATATCTCTATTGCAACAGCTAACATTGAATGACTAGGCAATAAATACACTTACTTGGAACTGGTGGTGCTGAAGCTTGTGGTGAGTCATATTCAAGTCTAACCGAAATGACGTGAATAGCTCCATTAATCAAAAGAAAATTTGCCGTATGAAGCGGTAATCGATGAACAAATTCACCAAAATGTCTTCCATTCACTGCAATCTTGAATATTCAACAAAAATGGCATTTTTCAATTTTCCAAAAACATTAAATTCAAATTAACTATTTACATTGTGTAAAATACATGATTCATGTGACACAGACCTTGAAGCAATCATTCTGAGCCAAAATCAATATTTCAAATTGCTCATGATCACGAATTGGACATCCACCTGAACGTTCCTCTTCACCCCAGCTGCGATTCTGATAGTGATTTCGTACAATTGCATTTTCATTTGGCCGTATACTGAGGTGTAAGTTTACGTCATCCGATGGACAAATTGCGGGTCCACACTGAATATTTATAATTGGCCTGAAATTTATTTGTTATTCATATGAATGAAAGGCTTCAAATTGTTTCTGTATTTTTTTTTTTTTGTGTACATACGATTCGTAGCCAGTTTTTTTACCAATAATTCGGATCATACTGCCATGGTGCAAACCACCTGGTATACGCGCTAAGAATGGAATTGGCTGCCGATACGCAATTACAGAAATTAATCATTTACAACATTCAAATTAAATTTAAATTTAAACTTTAGCTACAATGCGACACTTACTGGATTCGTAGCTGGAATCGTTGCCATTTTTTCACCTTTTTTTTATTATTCTAATTTAAATCCAAACTAAAATTTACTGTGAGACCACTAAATTTGCGCTCTCGACAGAAAAATGATTCAAACGTTTTGTGAATAGCCAACTAGAATAAAATAGACTTTTAAGCACAAACAATGAATATATCGAATTGAACGTTGTTATCTTATCAAAAAAAAAAAAAACCACTCCATTCGTATGTCTGTTTTTTTTTGTTCTGGAGTTAATAACATGACTCATAACTCAAAATCGAACGATACAATCTGTTTGGTTTTTTCATTTAAATCCATACTCACATGCATAACTCAAGTACTATCGTGTTTCAGTAATAACAGTTGTTCGATTACTGCTTTGTTGCTGTTGCTCGATGTTCACTATTCGTGTTAGTCATTTTTCCGCTGTAATTGTAGTAATGCTACTCGTACATCGATATATAATTAACCGGCGAACATGGAACTCTCTAGTACTGATTCCGCCGTTATTTCTAGTCCGATTTTCCTGAAAAATGGATCATTTGAAACATCCTGTATTGTGGATGTGTGCACTGTGCACAATCTAATTTTTTATCTTACTTTTTACGGCATCAAATAAATTAAAATTAAGATCTCGTACAATAAACATAATACATAGGATATATGTATAGCCAAAATGTCTATAAAGTATACACAGGTCCGTTGATGTGTTTAGTGTTTGTATGCATTGTTTTTGTATGATATGAATTTAATTTAATTGTTCAAATAAAAAATGGCTCAGTCAATTGTTCATTGTAAATCATTAGATTGTGTTTATTCTATGATTTGCTTTCTTTGTTTAGATTGCATTTTACAGTTCCAAAGAAGCGAACGAGAAGCACGAGAGGCCAGTGATATATCTTCGTTACATCTAAAGACCCAAATTATGCACAATTTGTTCACCACAAATTGAATTTTCGCAATTTTGACAATCAAGTCAATCGAATACATTGTAAAAATGCTTGAAATGAACGGTAAATTGTCGTCATTGTTCCTTTTTTTTTTTTGTTAAGCTTATCATTAACCATATGTTCAAGTGGTGACTTTTGATGAACGCATAAAAGGTATTTGAAACGAAATCCGATTGCATGCAAGATCCGCACATTCGCACGTAATCCAAATCAACCGTTTCGACAAAACAATCAAAATCATAGCCGTGATGAGTTGTGATCACCGTGGATCGCGAGCTATACTGGCAAAAGACCATCAATTACCATCAATTGTTGCGAACAACACAAAAAGTGATACAATGACGACGATTCCCCCAACCATGCCGATAGATTTTAAGCTTAATTCAATTCAATTTCAAGCAAAGCAAAAGAAAAAATAATGCATAATGCACTGTACTGAGTGTCAACAAGTACGGGAGGAAAGAACATAACTCATACGTATAAACCAAATTATATAATCCGATTTAGAGACAGTTTCAAAGAGGTTGTAGGGACGATTGTGTACAAAGAGTCATAATACTATTAAATTGACAAACATTTGATTTATTTCTTGCATGAAGTACCAAATAACAATTAGTCACCGCGAACTGATAATAATATCGTTCATTTTAAAGTCAAACAACCGATGTTTGTTACCTATTCGGGGCATATCTCAAGTGGAAGGTCACCATCAACCGCCAAGGTCAATGTATTTACTTGTATATTCACAGATGAAAACTAAAATTTAAAAGAAGAAATGGATTATTTTCTGAATGCTGAATAAAACCCAATTTCTAATTTTTATTTTGCAACAAAATATTTGGACCTTTAATTTAATTTCGTTGTTCGGACTGTTGTTGTCCTTTCGATAAAAAAGAAAATCCATCTATTAAACAAACTAATGAAGAAAATGATTTGGCAGTGAAATTTTCCATAACAATCAATTGGATATTGAGATAAAAATGTGAATTCAATGGAAAAACTAAATTATTTATTTCTTGTTTCAATTTCGTTCCGTAATGCTCTTGAGGACAAGCAGTATGATTTCTGAAATTATATTATTCCGCTTTCAAACGTAGGGAAATGGCTGGCTGACTGACTCCCAATGATTTCGCAAGTTCTTCTTGCGTTTGACAACAATCTTCGTCGATTAATGCCTTCAATTCTTCATCCTCAAACCGTTTTGGCTGGCCTGGACGTTCTTTGTCTTCCACATCAAAATTACCACTTTTAAAACGTCGAAACCAGTATTCACAAGTGGAAATAGATGGAGCATGTTCCCCATAAGCTTCCTGCAGCAAACGGTGACTAACAGCAGCCTTCTTCTTCAGAAAAAAATAGTGCAACAAAACTTCCCGCAAATGACGCTTTTCAGGGATGAAATTGGACATTTTCGATATGAAATGAATTGAATGATGTAAACTGCGTATGAAAGGTGACATCAAGAGCTGTCATGTAATGAATGGGTAACGTCATCTCTTAGAAAACCTTTAAAATTAAGCTGCATACCCAATACATGACTCTTTTGTTGGAGCAGATTCACCATAGACTTCTGCAAGCAATCTTTGCGCCTCAGCAGCGGTTTTCTTCCAATTAAAACAGAAGATCAAAACATCCCGCAAATGTTGTTTATTTACCACAAATTCAGACATATTTGATGCGAGCAAAAAATTAGTTGTTTTGAGAAATTCAATCTATTGTTGACTAAATATTGTGGAAAAATGTCCAACTTATCGAAACGAGCAAAAATGTCTGCACCGTTGCAACTTTACATATTGCGTACTGCCGAACTAAGTTGTACGCCCAATAAAAAAAACCATATTCATGATTGAAACGAGCATTTTCGGCTAAAAAGAACTTCAGTCACATAAATCGAGTGAAAAAAAGTAAAAGATAAAAACGAAGAAAAAATATTAAATGTTAAAATGAGCATGTGATATGCGATTGGAAGCTCTTTTCAGCCATCAGGAAATGATTTTCTCCTTTTCGGAGCATCTGTTTTTGGCAAAATATTAACAACTGAGTTCATTTACGCCATTTCCATGAATTTTTTTTTTAATTTTTCATTTTAATGCATTTTTTTAAAGAAAAAGCAAAATAATCAATTGGTTAATTGCATTAATAATAATAAATAATAATTATTATTGATTCATTTTCATTTTATTTTACTTTCGACCATAGAAGTCATTGATGCACCATCATTACCATTCCATCGGTAATGCAACCCATATTGATAATAACTAATCTTATGCCACAACATTTCTTGAAAACGAACATTTTCTTAATCGAATTGAAATTTGTTGTTTTTTTTTATGTTTGTTTGTTTGTTTGTGGGCAGTTTTTTCTGTTTGAAAATGGCTTCATAAAAATTAGTCGGGGACATTCGATATACTGAATGCGCTGAAGATTCCATGAAAACCCATCTTTCTTCGATTCAAAATGTAAATGCAATTTCTGTTTGTCTGTTTGAGTTCTGTGTCTCTTTGTGAATGAACTCAAATATAGAAAAAAAAATGGCCTAAGTCTACATCGTAAACGGTCGACGGTCTTGCAATTTATTCCCGAAAATATAAATTTTAGTGTCCAATGTTTTCATTGTTTTGTTTTCTTCGCTAATTGTAAATAGGAAGGTGTCTTCTGTAACAAATATTCGAGAAATTCAAAAATTGAATGGAAAAAGTGAAAAATATGATTTTGATTTTTTTTTTTGTTTATGAAAACGATCTCTTAATTTTAAAAATGTTGCATTCGTCGTCATCGTTTTCATTTTTTTCATATTCGTTTTATTTTTTTTTATATTATATTTTGGCATAAATTTATATGCAGTGGATATCAGTTTATTTTTTTATGCCAAGTTAATTCGTAGCTGGGTTTGAATGGTATGTGAATGTGATTGATGTGTTTATGTGAAGTCATAAATTAACTATTTTTCAATTTATAAATGCTGATGGTTGTTGGTTGCCAGTTCACCAGCTCTCATTATCATTTATAAAATTTCGACACTTAAAAAAAAATTGAAAATTTTATTTTATTCAAGTTTCAAATTGTTTTGCATTTGATTCGAAGATTTAAGTCATCAACGATTCAAATTTTTTCTTTAACATTAAATTCCGTTTTTTTTTTGCTTGTAATCTTCATTGAATATTGGATTTTCTGATCTTTTTTTTTTTCCTTCATTTGATAAGTTGGTTATTAAACTATTTTTGTGTTCATGTGTGTTTGTGAGCCTGTGTGAGGAGACAAAAAGACAGTTGGAGCTTTGTATTAACTTTTCCTGTCTGATTGTGCTGTATTTTGTGTTTAAAAAAAAAAATGGTCTGTATAAATGTCTATCGAGTTCTCATCTTCCGTTCCTTCTAACGTCAGATACACGGGGCAGTTAAAAGTCAAAAATCCAACTAGAAAAACTTTTTCGGTCTTCTCATTGATCATCGGTGAGAAGAAATAGAAGATGGCGAATATTCTGGTATGCAATAAATTTTATTGAATTGTGTTCATTTGAATTTTAGTATTTGATAATAATTTTCTTGTTGTTCTTGTTGTTGCATCTGTTGTAGTTGTTGTTATTGTATCTGTTGATGATGATATTACTATTTCAAATGTTTTCATTGTGGCGGGACAAGGCTTGTTGTCGAAATTGTAGGCTCTCTTTTATTTTTCAAGAGCAGTGTTTGTTTTAACAGCAATAACACATTCTTCTCCACATGATTTGAGTACGGTGCACTGAAATGAATAAAATCGATGAAATAACATTAAATTCAAATCACAAACAAATGATTATTATTATTTGTCATCGGATATGTATTGTATCTGAAAAATTTTCTTTGAATTAAATGACAGAATGAATCACATTTATTTCATACACACAATCAGAATTATTGTTCCCACCCGTAGCACACCACTTCAATACGGATATAACAATTAAAGTAGCCGGCTTATAAAAGGTGGGGTTATCAAAAAAAAAATGATAGAAAAATCTAAAAAGAAGCCATTTAATACATACCAACAATTCTTTGCCAGCGTCAAATTCGGAACGCAATTGGTTGCCCAAATCACCTTCTGGAACTTTAAGATCTTCACGGATATCACCACCATCGGTCATCAAACTCAAGTAACCGTCATCACTGATGTCAGTCAATTGGTAGTCTTCACGTTTGACGTGTGGAACGTCCATATTGTGAGTGGATGGACAAATATCTTCGTATCTATAATTGTGGGAAAAAAGAATAAAATTCTTTATTTTTTTTTTGCACAAACTCATACACAGGTATACACCAGAAAAACGAAAAATTCCGGAAAAATTCGGAGGAAAAAAAACAACTTACTTTTTGCCGTTAAAGATATCAATACCAACTAAATGAACTTTGGCGTGTCCGTGTTTGCCAGTTTTTGATGTTGACATTTCTACAATTTTGCATGGACGTGCTTTCAACATGACGAAACCGTTTTTACGCAATGCAGAACATTGCATTGGGAAAGTGGATGATGCACCGGAATCACCAGTTTCAAAATGTGCGTCTTCTAAATCAGCCATTGTTTGTGTAATTGATTATTTTCAACAAAAAAAAAGGTAGAAATAACGATTTTTGTTTTTCCGTAAAAAAAAGAAGCTGACCGGGCGGTTGTTCCGTATCTGTGTTCAAAAATGAATAGAAGAACAAGAAGGAACATATTATTATCGGTTTGAAAGACAAACGTATGCGAAATTGCAAAAAAAAATAAATAAATGATAATTTGTCATAGATTGGTTGTATCCGATAATTTCTTTGAAATAAATGACAGAATAAATCACATTTACTTCATACACACAATCGGAATTATTGTTCCCACCCGTAGCACACTACTTCAATACGGATATAACAATTAAAGTAGCCGGCTTATAAAAGGTGGGGTATGCGGCGTTACAACAAAACTATATGTAACCAACTGTCAAGAGGAGAGCCGAAAACACATTGTCTATATTTTTCTATTCAATTTTACCATTGCCAAATCGAACGAAAAACATTCAGAATTCTAAGCCTGAAATGCCGGGATCGCCAAATACAATTCAACAAAACAATTGCGACAAAACGAAAGAAGAAATGAAAATTTCGAACAAAAAAAAACGCAAAATGTACAATTGGATGGACAGTATGATATGACATCTGCTGCACAATTTTAAATAATTTATAATCACATTGATATGGATTTGGAGCATTTTCTAGTATGCAAAGGAATTTGTTTTGCCCTATTGGATCTAGCATTCGAAGTCACATTTTATTGTTTAGGAATTTAGATTTATTTAAACTTTTCAAATGATCGAAACTGTTTCCTATATTTATCGTGTTTCGTGTGTGTGTGTGTGTGTTTATTTGTTTTCGCATGGAATAATATGCTTTCACAAGAATGTCAACCAAAAAATAAACCGAAAGGAAAAAAAAATGGACAAAAATATTTTGGCCATGTTCAAAATCAATGTCGTATCGTTGAAACGATCATATTGAATATTTACCGATAAAATGAATTGTACAATGTTTCTCAAAAATATCCTCAACGTCTATCGTCAGTAATCCACAGAAGAAAGAAATCCAAAAAATGATGAGAAAAAAAAACCTTCACTCACACTTTGAAAACCGAATGATCCGAACTAATCGAAACGAATTCAGAATGTCAACCTGATGAAATGAAATTCCGAAAAAAGAAGCAAAAAAAAAAAGCGACGACGACGACGAACAAGAAGGAAAAAACAACAACAAATATAACCAAAAAAAAAAAAATGAAGAAAGGAAAGAATAAAGCGTATTATGTTTGTGGAATGAGTGCCGATTGTCGAATTTCGACGTCAGCAAAACCATTGCGAGGCATTCGTTAAACAGCACACACAATCGGCATTTGTTTGCACACAATAATTCAATGCATACATACAGTGTGTGTGTGTGTGTGTGTTGTGTTTGAGTATGGCAGAAAGTGTGTACGGTGTGCGTCTTTGTGAGAGCTGTACGTGAATATACGTATCAATCTCAAAATAATATTATTCATTTCGCTTAGCCACAATCAAAAAGTCTCAAGCCTTCTATAATAATAACACCAAACAAATATCATGCAAAGCAAATTGTTGCTGATGTGTGTTTGTATAATGGCGAACAATTCGAAACGGATTGCGATGATATTTATTGTAAGAACGAATGAAACGAATAAAGAAAGACAACGAAGAAGTAGAAAGGAACGAAAAAAAAAAAAATTGATAATCGAGAAATCGGGTGCGAGTATTTGATTTGCAGAAACATTGAGTTTTTTTATAGATTTGATTGCGGCATTGGTGTTAAAATAAGAATGATTCTCCATATAAAATGAAAAAAATGAAAGAAAAGAAAAACGCGTTTTGGTCTTTTTGCCCAGTTGCACGTTTCCTTCCGTTGACTGTCCACTTACGATTGCAAGAATTTTTAACTGTTACACAGCAAAAACAACAAAGAAAACAGGAAAAAATGCACAAATTGATGATCAAATTAAGCCGGAACGGTTGGTGCATACACTCAACAAGCAATAACCTCAAACAAATACATTTGGACGGTCAATCGTTTTTGAAAAATGGCTGTTCTCTCATATATATATATATATATATATATATATATATATATAGTAATATATATNT
>GL501539.1:651065-665171 GCA_000149185.1 Mayetiola destructor | reverse complement strand
GGTATAAATATATGTCTATATTTTCCCTCTTCCACTTCGAATCCCGTCTATTCCACAATGACATTCGTGTTGTCAAATGGTTTTGTATATCGTAATTTATAACCCCATTGGTTTGTCATCATTCAGTTGTGGACGAATATACTTGGTTGGGCGAAAAATTTCTTTTATCATATGCAATATTGAAACGGTATACATATATATATATATATATATATGTTTGTATCTTTTAATGAATGATGTATGCAATGGAAGAATTCATTGTTTAGCAAATCCAAAGAATGAGAAATGAACGTGAAGATCCGAACCGAAAGATAACAAAAAAAAAAAACAATCCTATGAACACTTGGAAATGAACGAAATGAGCGTTTTCTTTGCCATCAATACTCAATATGGTTCACATTCGATTCAAAGCAAATAACCTGGATTTATTGGAACATCTAACCAAGAATTCATTTAATTTTTTTTTTTTTTTGTCAATTCCATTGGAATCCAAATCGAATGGCAAATTTATGAAAATATAAAATAGAATCATGACATCTTCATTTGAAAATTTACTCGTATTGACAAAGTGTGTTATATGTATGCGACGGAACAATTCATAAACCGAACCAAGAAATATTTTGGACAAATTTCCAATAAAATTATTCAATAAAACACAATTATTTTCTGGAAATTCTGATCGGTTATCCATTCACAAAAATTATTACCACAAATTTTTAATTAAAAACTAATTAAACTTCAAATTTATTTGAAACAAAAAACAAAATTGAATATTTTCCGAAGATATTGAGCTACTCACATGTGATTGAAATGGTTGTCGCACCAAAAAGATCTTTTCGATGATGGCGCTTCAGTATATTATTCGGTATTTCATTTCAATCATCGCTATTGGAACGAAGAAAAAAAAGACAAATACATGAACAAAATAAAATGAATATGGACGACATGTTTCTCTATTTCCTGTGAAATGTCATCAACGAAACGTTTTGTGTATTGAATGTACAACCCGATGAATATATATATATATCTTATATATAAATATATGTATCGTTAATGCCATGTGGCCATTCAGTTTATGTGTGTATGCCCAACTACTATAGAACACAGGCATGCTACGATATCGATGTTATGCTAGTATTGAAGCAATATATTTGTGTTACAGGTTCCATTCAGGATTTGACAATTGTATTTGTGTGTACACATTCCATGAATATGAATACACATAAACCAATTTCGAATAGCTTCACACTATACTCTAGTAGCTGTCATAATACGATCAATCACTGGGCAAATTATGCAAAATCTTTGTGTTAGTGAGCATTTACCGCATATTTCATAATTCAAATACATCATAACGGATTCGGTGAATTGCATTTGCTTTCGCAATCGTAATTTGCTAGCAAACCAATTTTGGACGCATTTGACTATTTTTCATTCGACATTACACCGCAAACAAAAGAAAAAATAAAAAATAAAAAATAAAATAAAATAAAATAGCAGAGGATACATCGAATCGATTATTTTATTTTAATTTATTGGTGAATTTTGAACAAAATGTCGAGTGAATATATCGAATCGTTAGAAGAGGAAAACCGGGCATTGAGAAAACGTGTTGAATATTTGGAAAACACATTATTTGAAATCGAAACGTTGACATATCGTTCGAAACAGTATCGGGTTATTCCAGTGGAAGACATTGCACCAGATCATAATCCAACAAATCCAGTTGAAACAATCGAATTGATTGACGATGATGCACCGGTCGCAACAACAAGTACTCAAAGTGATGTTTTAAGTTATTTGCAATTGCAACGACGCACATCTAATCAACAAATTGCAAATAAGCCGATTGTTTCACGGGCTCAACGCAATGCGGCCACAACAAAACGGGAAACTTATTCCGTACACACAAAAAAAATGCTTAAAAAATGCAAACATTTACGTGTTTGTCTGGACCGGCTTTCGAAGAAAGATATTACGGAATTGCTAAAAACCGGGCCAAAAAGACGGCCAACAGCAAAATCAACAAAACGCAACAATAAAAATATTAAGAAAAAACGATAGTACACCAAACACCAAATGTTAGACTGCAAATGAAAAATTTCAAACAACAAACATCAAGCAATTTCATCATTCAAAGTAACCTGTTACATTCATTATTGATTAATATAGATATTTAGAAATAAAAACATGAAACGATGTAAGTTCAAAAAAAAAAAAACAAAAAACAAAAAATCAAAGCAAATGATCAAAAATGAAGAGAGTAAATTAAATTAAGCAAAATGGAAAAGAGTATGCCACATGTCTATTGGAGTAACCGCATATGGTCGGTCGGCTTACTCATTTCAATTTTACTATGATTGGTGTGCCGCTTTTTCGAAAATAAAAATCAAAATCAAAACTAAAAAACATAAAAAATCTACACTGAAAAAAATTTAGTACAACAGAAAAGGCAACGACGTCCGACATATGGCGACAGACGTTTGCCGCCTTTTTTCTGTGAAATGCATACATTTTTCTGTCGTTGTCCGCCTTTTATTGCTTAAATCTATTCGATCTGTCAAATGATAATATTATTATTCGTTTTTGTGAAGTGATTTCTACTTGTAGACTTCTACTTTGCCATTGTGGAAAATATTTGACACAAAGTAAATTATGAATATTTTTCTTTTGAAAGAAAAAAAAAGAAGAAAAATGAAGTGTTTTCGGTTTTTGCATGAAACAGTCTTTCATATCATTCGATTTGTTGAAAATTGAAAATAATTTTCTCTTTAAATTCAACTAATTTTGTTCATAAATTGAGAGTTATGCAACGAATTGTCAATTTTGTTATGAATTTGTAATTCAACCATAATCGTCAAATATAGAAAAAATATTATTTGTTAAATCGAGAACATACGAAGGAAGGAAAAAAAAACAACATAGAATCAATAGTGCGTTCTTTTTAATGGCACAAATGTCTCAGCTGATCTATTGTTTTGAACGACAAATAGAAAAATATTTCAAAAAATTTACGAGCAAATCTTTTGACCTTTGGATTTGAACACACACACACACACACACACAATATCGACGTGATTCTTCGATGAAATCGAAATGATTTATAATCCAATTTGAACGAAATTAATCGAATTCATAGAGAAAATTATTTTAAATTTGCAACAAATCAAACGGATCACCTGGATTGATGTCTTTGAATTTAAAGACAGTTTCATGCGAAAACCGAATACATTACATTTCTCTTTTTTACAAAAAAAAGAAAAAACAATCATAATTTATTTTGTTCTATATAATTTTTCACAATGGCAAAGTGAATATCATTTGACAGATCGAATGGATTAAAACGAAAAAAAGGCGGAAAACGGCAGAAAAATGTATGCATTTCACAAAAAAACAAGGCGTCATATGACGGACGTCGTCGCCTTTTCCATCGTACTAAATTTGTTTCAGTATATAAGGGAAATGAAAATGAAGATGAAATAAATCGATAGGAAAACGGGGAATAAACAATTTTCATATTGACGAAATAGGTTTAATATCGGCACAACGAAATAAACATGAAGAAGAAAATGAATTAAAAAAAAGTATTTAGCTAGAAATTGAATCTTTTAGTTTATTTGTATATTTTGTTATTATGAATAAAAATAAAAAACCAATTGCTGTTTATATTCAGGAGATTTGAAATGTAGGTGCACAGTCTATTTGGATTAGCACCTTAAATTGAATTCAACGCATCGTTTCATTGCTATGCGATAATAAAGCCCCATCTTTTGTACAAATGTGAAAACAAACACATCAAATTGGACTGAAATGGAATCAACCAAATGAGACGATTGTTAAGACTATACACACGTGTGTGTGTTTGTGTGTGTGTATGGTGTGTGTGTAACAATGCACGTACAACATTCGCCGTACCGTATGGCGTACACACATGTACCAATTAAAGATATAGAAATCGAGTTTTAAATTTTTGACATAGCTCTCGCAATCCAATAGGTAAGAAAATTTCGTTCGATGTTATGCTCAATCAGTTTGTGTTCACAGCTCGCACAATCGCGTCGATTGGTTTTTCTTCTCTGATTTGACGTTCGTTCGTTTGTTTTGGTTATTATCATTTTTTATTCTATTTATTTATACGTTTATTTCTTCATATTTTGATTCGTCTTCATTTTTTTTCAATTCGGATTTTATTTTGAGTAAAAATTGCAAAATTCCTTTTTAATGTCTATCATCAACTTACATTCGATTCATGGGAAATGTTATTTGTTTACTCTCCAATTCTGAATAAAAGTTTTATATTATTTTTTTTTCCCCGTATTTGATATTGTTTGATCATTGAATTAATCGGTTGGGTCCGATAGGCAATATATCACAGCTAGAGTGTGCATTTCATTATTGTTGCAAGCCACAGAGCCGAAAACAATAAATATTTACTACAAAATTGTGTATTGGCAAAAGTGAAAGTTTTCGGCTGTAGCTTCGCGCATCGATTCGGAATTTAAATCTTAATGCTCATGTAACGACGATTTATGAGTTACAAAAAATAATCGAATATTTGCAATTGAATATCGAAAAGTGTAAAACGAACAACAAAAAAGAAGAAAAGAAAAATATTTCATTCATATTATGCGCCCATCTTGACTACAATCTTGTATACCGGATACAGGTCAACGAAATAAAACACCCAAACAAACCACGGACGCACCGAGATTGACGAAAGAAATAAAATTAAATAAACCAGTTGAATATCAGATTGACGAGTGAGCAAGGCCAAGCTACACAGAGCTTGAGAATTGAAAAGAAATAAGAAGAAGAAAAAAAACAATTTCAATAACAACAATTAAATACCCCGATCGAAACCCAATGATAGTGACGAATGTCATATTTCCATTGTTAGAGACATTGCTTGTTGTTATTTTGATATTTTCGGTCATTTATTCTCGATACGCGGTTTTTCTGGTTTAAGTAACAATTAGACTTTCAATTTAACAATAAAAAAAATATAGTTTAACACGCGTAACAATGGCATTGACACAAGAAACCAAAACTAATTACAGTTTTGTTTTACGAAATTTGCTGGCCGGAGGTGAGTAACGTAGAAATTTTTTTTTTTTTTTAACAATATTGTATGTGCCTAAGCTCAGAGCATACGGATGTCTATGATTATGGGCCTTTTATGATTTTGAGCCGAAAGCATTAGGAATTTCGGAAAACATTAGGAAATTACCATAAAAGCATTCCAAGTCCCATTGATAAAAAAAAGGTCTAATGTTCATGGTTTCCAACAATGCTATATGTAGGTCATTCCAGATAACTTGATCCAGAGTCCGAATCATCCAAATATTTATAGAAAGTTCTTTTTGTTGCACACAGATTACCACACATGTACAATGTACATCACAAAACCAGTCTTTGATTTTTTTTTTTGAGAAACAAAACAAGACAAAGCTAAAAATCGAAAAAGAAAATAATTTATACAAATGAAACTGTGATGCGGCTCATAATTGAAAGTTTCCTTATGGTGCCTCATTATTTATTCGACGCCTTATGCAATCAAGTCAATTAATGAATTGATGAAACATTTATCAATGTGAAAACATTTTATGATAACCATTGAGTACAATGAATGAAGAATCTATATGTTTGATTTTTTTATTTCTACTTTCATTATAAGTTAATGAACGATATTGAAATGTAGCTTCTCCAAATCAAATATGAATCATTTTAGCGTTTATTTACCGATCCAATAATCCAAAATCACTTGAAATGAATTGCGTGTGCAGTGTGCATTCATAGGCAAAGACATATTGTATATAATGTATGGAGCATTTGAACAGTGAGTAAACAGTAAACAGTAAACAGTAAACAGCTTTGAAATCAAGTTTGAAAAGAATTGATTCAACAAATTTCTGTTTGCAATTTGATTGAGGAATATTCTTTTTCTCTTTTTGTGTTTTCATTCTTGACACAAATTCACTTCAATTGGCGGCTAGCCATTTAAGTAATCAATCATTTCAAAATGATTTGCAACGGTTGTGTTAATGAACAAGACATCAACCGTGGTATTTATGTGCCATCATCGATGTTCATATTCTCCCCCTTTTGTTTAAATAAATCACTCTTTTTCTTGTGCTGCTGCATGCAAAATGGCTCGACTAAAAATGCATGTTGATCATAATCGAATATATGATTACCAACGGTGTGTTCACAGTCTATGAGTTTCACTGTTTACCGCTATGTGTGTTAAGATTGATTATTGAGCCATAGACAGACATGCACATTATTTATTGTTTATATATAGAGTCTGCAGTGGAAAAAAAAAATAAGCAATAAAATAAAATTCAATTTTCCTTCAGAACTGAACTTGGATAATTCATTCAATTGAACGATACGTATGAGTGTGGTTTATTTATGCTGTCTGATAACATTCACATTTGGCCCGTCAAGTGAATGTTTAATTATGCGTATGTATCATCACACAATAAATGAATGGAAATACTATGAACACTGCCGCACCGAATGTTAACTTTCTTTTCTCTTTTTTCATCATCAACATTTTTGCGAGCTCTTCATTTCGACCGTGTGGCAAGAAAAAAAAAAAGAAATACTGGTTGCGAATCGTGCAACAACTCAAATTCAACGAAGCGTATCATTTGCGCGTTATTTTTTTTTTTCAAATATTTTGTTTCTCTCGATATAATGTTGGAAACACAGCAATGTTTGCGAAATTAGCCGGACAATTATCCAGGCGAAGGACAATTTCATTGATTGCCGAAAACAATAGACAATTTGCCTAACAACGCAAATGCAGGCAAAGCGTAAGGAGGAATGCGAGCTTGGAGTAAAGAAGTGGCTAACGTCCTGCTAAGAAGAAGCTATTGAATGTTAAAAAGGCATGTGCCGAATATTTTATCCGATGATTGCAAATTATGATCGTTTCACATATTTGACCAAATTGTAAAATCTGAATGAATGTCGTCCGGCCACATTTTTGTTCCATTGAGATCGGCATAAATTATGAAATTATCGCAAATCTTTCCCTTAATCTATTCATTTTATTTTAATACAAATTCTTCTGAATTTAAACACATTCCATTGAAATGATTTGTGTATGAAATTGATTTTTTTTTTTTTTCATTCATGGAACAAGTTTGTAATAATGTTTAGCCATCGTCTATATTGTGTTATTGTTGCTATGCCTGGATTTTTATCTTTACCCTTTTGTAGACGCGTGTGTAAATAAACATTTCGGACAATGTTTACATTTCAATAAATAAGTTAACGATATGAATGATGATAATTCAGTTTTATGTACATTGAGTGCACATCGAGTTTATCTTTGGTCTGAATTCTGAATGATATTTGTGGTTAATTATTTTAAAAATCAAAATAAAGCAACCAAACCAAATAATTCTTCTTTTCTGGTCCATGTGTCAACGGAACGTTGTTTTTTGTTTTTGTTTTTTTTTTCATATCTTGAACAAATCTCTTTCGGAAGATGATAATAATAAACAATAAACACAATTTATGAATGAATTTCAATCGTATTTCTTTTAACTTTTAAGGTGTGGCTGGTATGTGCTCAAAAACAGCGGTTGCACCATTGGATCGCATCAAAATTTTATTACAAGCTCATTCAAATCACTATAAACATTTGGGCGTGTTTAGCGGCCTTCGACACATTGTACGCAAAGAATCATTATGGGCACTTTATAAAGGAAATAGCGCTCAAATGGTTCGAATATTTCCATATGCAGCCACACAATTTACCGCATTCGAGTTTTACAAAAGAGTAAGTACAAACTAAACAGAGCCAACGGAAATAATCATTATAAAAATTCAATGTCATTGTTCAGTTAACAAATTTTGTTTGTTGCAGTACGTTGGGACCTTGATACCGGTCAATAAATTAATCAAAAACTCGGATAAATTCATTGCAGGAGCTGGTGCTGGTGTTACAGCAGTAAGTTTAATGAAATATAGTTATTTGGTGACCAAAACGAAAATAATTTATTTGTAATTTGAAAATAGGTGACGCTAACCTATCCATTAGATACGATTAGAGCACGACTTGCATTTCAAGTTACCGGCGAACATAAATATACTGGCATCGCGCATACAGCCGTTACTATTTTGAAAAATGTAAGTCACGACAGTTAGTCGTTATTGTCAATTGTAAAATATAAAGGATGGGTACTAATTAAAATCTTCTTACAAATAACAATAATAGGAGGGTGGCGTGCGTGGATTATATCGTGGATTTGTACCAACATTGACTGGCATGGTACCGTATGCTGGATTTTCATTCTACTGTTTCGAAAGTGTTAAATTCCTTTGTATGAAATATGCTCCGCAATATACCTGCAGAAAGTATGACAAGAATACAGGTTAGTGTTATCATTGACAGCAGAACATCCGTCAACAATGATGGAGTTATTTTATAAATGATTTTTGTTTATTTATTTTATTTTTTTTTCAGGCGGCCTTGTTTTGAATATTCCAGCTAAATTATTTTGTGGTGGAATTGCTGGTGCAATTGCTCAATCCTTCTCTTATCCACTCGATGTGACACGCAGAAGAATGCAATTGGCCATGATGAATCCAGATACAGCCAAATTTGGGTAAATAACTACTATTCATTTATCAATATAATAATTTGATAATAATTCCTTCAATTGTTAATGAATTTTTCCGTTGATTTTTATAGCGTTGGAATGATGAGCACATTAAAGCATATTTACAGTGAGAATGGTGTTGTTCGCGGTCTTTATCGTGGAATGTCAATTAACTACCTTAGGGCGATCCCCATGGTTGCGGTTTCCTTTTGCACTTATGAACAATGTAAACAAGCATTGAATTTAGATACGGGCATGAAAATATAAAACGATTTTTTAGTCATTCGCAGTCATCTGGATAGAATTCCGTTTTTTTGACCCACACACACACACACACACACACACATCAATAAGCATATTTATACTGAGTGCACTTCAATGGCCTTTCATATTATGAAAATATTTATTTTTAGTCCCATTCTATATGTTTTTCTTTGTTTTTATAATTTGAATCTGTTGTTAACATTATATTTCTATTTATGTTAATTGAATTACATTGCTCATTCGAGTAATTGGATTTTTTGCAAGTTTGAATACCATCGTATATAATTGGAAATTAATGTCCAAATATTTAAACACTATTTATCACATGCTAATGAATTTTTGTTATTAAAACTCAATTTCGAGTCAATTATCTAAGACATTTAAAACGGTATGTACCATTCGTTAAACAATGATTTGACCTTCGGATTTGGAATGGGCAATTTGTCAAATTCATTCATATAGGCTATTTCTTGCCTAGCGGTGTAGGAAACTAGGGAGATCAACAAATACAATTGTTTTAATATATTAATTGATCATCTTACCTACGGAAGACATTTGATACTCGATTTTATTCGATGTTTTCTCAGTGGATCGATGATGTTGCAATACGAAAGAATATTTTTTTATGATGAATTTTTCGTTAGATAAGCAATGGAATTACAATGTTTTCGGCAAATTATTTAAAACAAATTTTTGAAATAAATATTTTTTATTAATGAAAAGATTTTCTCTGTTTTATTTTCTTTCTTTGCATACGAAAACAGGCGTATTCCAGTCATAAGAAATAAATTACATTTGAACTCATATCAAAAACGAATGTTAGCTTCTGCTTACTTATTCATTCAACAGATCTTTGTCTCTATAAAACGTCTAACTGGTTTTAGCGCCATCTTTCGAAAACGAAAACAAAAAACGTTGTTCTTTCCTTCGCTAAGCGAACTTTTTCCATATGGATCTGATACTGGATATCGAATATGCATGTTAAAGAACTGAACAGAGGAAGACTGTCCATGGACCACGTAATTCGCGAATACTTACCATTCCATTTGAAGTACCAATTTTCAATGTTCTTCACTCATCAGTCTATTTTTCTTGTGAAAGATTCATGATGAGATTGATTAAGACATTTAGATCGAAAATATTGAATATTGCAGGGAATTCGGTTCGCTTTTAGTGCGGTCACTAACAGATATTAAAAGATGATTTATGCAAGGAAAAAAGGAGCAATTGAACTAATGAATAAAGATGGAGATTCCATGAAGGCGATCAAATTAGGATAATAAATCTTAATTTTAGGAATAATTGACAAATTTAGATTGATCATTGATTTATTCACATAATATTCCCATAGTTGAGATAAAAATGAGACAAGTTTTCTGTTTCGCTCTCAATTTTCAACGATTTCAAATATTATCGTACACAAGATGTTCGCTCAAGTCAATGACTACACTGTCATCGACAACCAATTATATATCCAAAGAAATAAAAAAAGATCATTATTCCAGTTTATGCAACAAATTGCAATCGAAACTTGGTATCAATTAAGCCCAAAACCTCCACATTCGGAGAAATTTGATTTCAACTGAATCATGGTATTTTCATGCGTCAAAAATTAGCAGGCAAATACTTATAGGGAATTGATCTGTTGCGTAGGATATTCAATTGATTTTCATTCAATATGTAATCTGATGATTCGAGAATATGTTTATTTATCGACTGCCCCAGAGCCTCGTTAAATCCCTTCCATTTAATAGTAACGATTACTTTGAAATATAAATTCACTTGAGGATTAATCAACGACTATATAATTATACATATACATATATGTATTTGCATGCACTTGTGCATGAGCTTATAAATTGTCATATGCCATGAATATCTTATTCCTTATGAAATATCGAAAATATTACAGAATATTCGGTGGGCATTTTTGAATTGAAAAAAATAACCTAAATTCAAGAAAAGATTGTACATTCAAGCCAATCAGCCGACCACCGCAATTCGTCATTCATATCAATCTTTTTTATTAGCTAACGCTTACATCATCAATTACCAAAAATAATCTTGAAATTCAAGTCCAATTATTATTATACAAAATTTTCTTGTGAATTCATTAAGTTAACAGTTCATTGTATATCCTGTTTCGATTCTTTAAGATCTATAGTATTTTTCTTTTTGGCTATTCTCGATTTCATTCAACGATGATAAATGATAAATCGAATCGGATATGAACCGTTCCGAAAATCTGTTTCATTTCATGATGAAATGTTGTATTCAAATGGATAATTCGATTATTTTCACGACACCTGTTAACAGTTGTGAACTGAACCAGGATCCGAACCAAGGCGATTGAATAGTCATTTCATTGCTATTCATATGAATAGATAAATGAAATATACGGCACATTTAAAAACATACTTTTTCCTGTTCACACCGACACCGGGTACAATTGAACTGCAAGAAAATAACAGAAAAAAATATACATGTTATTGAATCCATTGTGTGAAAAGTGAATTTAAATGTCATTGTCGAAACATGGAAACGCAGTCAATTCCATTTCTTTTTCGATATACAATGGCGGGCTGCTTCACAATTTACGTATTTTGTATGAATAAATGAATAAAAAGCATCAAACACCTGTTGACATCAAACGGAGGTTTGCATTCGTTGTCTTCATTCACTGAATTATAAAGTTTCGAGGTTGACTACATGGAAAAAAGGATTTTCATGGTAACTTTTTGAGCTAATCCACGAAATACGGATTTTGAATAAATGTTTCAAAAACAACTAATCACATAAATCCCAAATGGATATGCATGTTCGATGTTCGTACATAATACTATTTAAATGGTACATTGATTGCACAAACTATTGATTCAAATTCAAAAGGAAAGAGAAAGCTACTGCAAATCATCATAAATCAAAGCAAATAGAATTCTATATTTTCCTTTTGCCGATTTATATTTACTCAAACTTTCCCGGTGTTCCCGATTTCTTTTTATTTCTTTTTATTTTTTTTTTTTTTTTTGTTAGTGATATTCTGAAACGCATATAGCATACAACACCACACTATTGATGGGCTACACATCTCAAATTCTAAAGTGGATAGAGTGATGATGCACGAATGTTGCGCAGAATCCTTATTCCGCTGGATTGAATTGAGTAAGGCGAAAAAAGTACCACCATTTATCATACCAAGTTAAATGTGTTCTTTTTTTTCTTCTTCAGACTTTATTCACTCCTGTTGATACCGAACATTGCAAATAGGAAGACAGTCGATCCACAACTGTTAACACGGCTCCGGTTGCATGCGTTGGCCGAATATACTCGATACCGATGGAATTTTCGCCTATAAATTAAATCACTCGCAATCGAGCTCAATCAGGATACAGCGAACGTGCGAATCGTGAACACATACGATTATTATTATCAAGTGAGTTTGAATCAGTCGTTCTGTTTGTTTCATATATCTTGAATTATTTTTTGTGTATTTTAAAAAAAGCCGTGCGTGTGTGCGATTTGAGTTTTTCATTATTATTTTTCACATGATTTTTTTTCTTTTTCTTTTTTTTTTTTTGCTTTTAAAAATTGATCAACAAAACTTTCCCAAAAAAAAGAAATTTTCCGATCTGTTTGATCCGTATTTTGCTTCTTCAATGTTCCGAATTGAGTGTATTAAGTTTCCGTTCATTTTTCTTTTAAATGCATGAAAAACCCGAAACTTTAATTGAATTGCTGAATCACATGAGCGAGCAAATGGGACAAAGGGAATTTCCTCAAATTCAGTTATTGAACTGCAAAGAAAATAGAGACGAAACAAACGGAGGAGGAAAGAGAAAGAAAAAAAGATAAAAAGAATCCCAGTCAACAACATTCCTAAATTGCATTCCAGTGACAATGTATAGTTGAGCATGACAGTTATCAAAGTGGAATTTTAAGTTAAATTTGAAAGTGAACCGATATTTCTCTTTGGATTTTGACGAACGGTGAATTTTCGTGTTCGTTTTGGTACCGTGAATAGCATGTGGCAACAAATTTACAAATATTCAATATATTTTCGGCGCATTCATTGGTTAAAAAAGTCTACAAGGACCTGTACATTGGATTCCAAAGTGAACAGAATACTTTGACGCATATCGCACACATATGCGCACGATACACAACACCAAATTAATCTAGTTTTCATAATTTTACAATTAAATTGTTCCCATTTTTTTTTTCTCTCTCGATATTCTGTTAAACGACGTAGCTGAATTCGGAAATACTTTGAAAAGGGGTGGAAATCATTCATTGGAATATCGTACAGAAAGTATTAACATCATGACTGCTGGCAAACAAATTAATATTTTGCTACTAACAATAATCACAACCGTTATATGTTTAAGTACGGTAAGTATCAATCGAACCAAATTAAATATATATTTTTTTGTATTTTTATTTTTTTTGTTGGAATTGTTTTGTTTAATTCATGAACGGATGTAATTTTTTAAAACGAGTACACAACTATTCAAGCGTTAACAAGTGAACAGTGCATAGCTTAAAACTACCGCATGTCCTTTGTTTTATCCGATTGCGCCAAATAGCAAATGAAAGCTGCCAAAAAATCATTCAATTTTCTCCGAATATCTATCAATAGTTAGTTCAATATCTATCAATAGTTAGTTCAGGAATTTAAAGTTTCAACCATTTTGTAAAATATATTTTTGGCTCAAATGAATATCGAACCCCAATTTAAAATGTTTCGTTCAGTGACATTACAGAAATATTTTCAGCAGAATGTTGTGCATTTGGTTCATGGTATGGAAATTTTTTACGCATTTAAGAAAATCACAAAATTACTTAAGAGACAAATAACTTACAAAGACTGATGTCAACGTGCTATTTCTCACTTTCATCGTAAAACACACAGACTCCAAACTTTGAACTTCGAACTTTGTTAAAATCTTTCGAAATCATATCACGAACCGTTTGTCATTTGCCCACACAAGCAAAAGGATGTTGTGGAAGACTTTCCGAAAAATGTATGCATCTCTAAACTGTCAACCTATTTAGATGTCAAGATTAAACGGAAAACGTTTTTCATTTTAAATTCAAATATTCGACAAATTTCCATTTATTTTCGCAACGAATTGAACCATTTTCAACAATGGAAAATGCATTCATTAACGAAAAAGAATTTCAATAAACGCAAATACTTAACATAAAAATAAACATATTTTGTTGAACT
>GL501539.1:622013-645766 GCA_000149185.1 Mayetiola destructor | reverse complement strand
TATATATATATATATATATATATATATATATATATATATTTTTCTTTGCGAGATACGTCAACATTATTTTCTTTTTCTTGAACGAATTATTACTTTTTTTTCGTTGCCGCCAACGATAATAATTCAACATTGATTTTTGATGATTGATATTTTGTTTTTTGTTTTTGTGTTGTTTTTTTAAACGAATCGAATGAACAACGAAATAATCGAACAAACAAAAAAAATAGGTTCAGTAGTCCAAGATAGATGGTCGTCATCTCCATATTGGCCATCGTCTCAAAAACGAAACATTGGCTCATTAGCCCGGCAAGGTTTGCTACGTTCCGATATGAATAGCTATTTAAATCAAAAACAATATCGGCAACAAAGTGAAAAACGTCATCTTGGTGCATTGGCTCGTAATGGTTGGATGCCAGCATTTCGATCGGCTCGTGGCATTGGCAGATTCAGCCGATCGGGAAGGGCCAGGTCTCGAACAGTAGGCCTTATTTAAATCCATCTTTTTTTTTTGTTTTGTCTCGTTCTGTTGCCTGTTGTTCTCGTCTTTTATTTGTTTAATTAAAATAATTTGTTGGTGTTCATCATTCATTCTCCCCATTCTTCCCATTCCCCGAGAAAAAATTCAAATTATTTCTATTTGTGTTTTCGATCATGATACATTTATGCTCAAACAGTCTTAAAAAAAAAATGCTGGCATTATAATCCATGCAATGGAAGTATCCGGAAGTATCACATTGAACATCACGTTTAATAACAAATTAATATTAATTAATCTCATTATAACATTTAAAAAATCTTATCAATTTGACTGTGAAAACAAAGTGCAGATGCTCAAAACTGATTTTCGCAATGGTTCAAATTAAGTAGGCGGTGAGAAAATTATTACTTATTGTAACACAAACATATCGCAAAAGAGTCGAGTTCTTTTATCGTTTGGCAAAGTTCTTTGGTTTCGCTCTCTTTTTTTTCTATATGCAAATGTGTAAAGTTTCTCCGACAAATCCATGTTTGATGAGCGAAAATCTTGAGATTATTTCATCATTCACGACTAACGTATTTAATGTATCACATCATAGCATCAACTATTCGAATTCAATTGGCATTTGCAAATTTCAAGAGCATTTATTGAGCCTGACTGGGGAGGCTTTGCAATTGATTGTTATTAAATGGCCAGAAGATTTACGCCATGGATTCTTATCGTAAGCTTAAAATTATTCATGCGCTCTATTGTTTTGTAAATGTGTAACGCACGGAAAAAGAGACAGAGCCAAGCGAATAAAGAAAGCGAAAAAATGGTCAACGGGTCAACGATGATTGTGTTTATCATTGCGAATGATTCGCGGAATTCAGAGCGAATTTTCAAATTGAGTGATTCCTTTTGCTAACATAAACACACATAATATGGATTCACACATGTTGAATGCTGAACAAAAGTACTTTTGGTTTTCGTTTATCAAAAGCCATACATCAACAACATCACATAAATGGCAATAGAGTATTTGGAATCAAAATAAGATAACCATTACATTCCAGACTATTTTCATCAAAGTTTCTATGCATTTATGTGTTCCATGTTCCATGTTTTATGTCTCATTTAAATATTAAAGTTGCGAAACGACAATACAATGCTCATTTTCTCCCCTATACGACAATGTACGCAATTCACTCAAAATGAAAACAAAACCTAAATCGGCTTCCAAGTGAGTTTATTGTTCAAGTTTTCATTTTTTTGTAACGTTGTATCAGAGCGCACATATTTGCCATCGATGAAAACGAATTTGAACGAGGAATTGTTGTCATTTTTCTTCGAAACGGTGATGCTTACTGCTTGCCGTGAACATTTCTTTAACGACAAAACCGAAAATGATGCAAAAAATACAAGAAAGAGAAAAGAACAACTTCAAATTCCTTTTATTTTTGCAAATTTCGAATGCTTTAACTGAATGAATTCCAGTCACAGAGATTTGTACAATTTCCAATGAAATGCGTGAGCTCATTTTTTATTTTTTTATTTTTTTTCGAATGAAAAGAGAACTTTCGAGTTGAATGTTGGATGTGACATAATCGGATTCGCATTAAACGAAATTCTTCATTTCTGTGATAAACTCAAAAAAAAAAAAACAAAAATCGCATGCTTGTTTGAAACAAGCTAATATATCCAAAGTCACTAGCACATTACATTATATTTTGTTTTTGAATCGGAATATATTTTTTTCTTTCGTTTTCAATTTGTTTTTTTTTATTTATCATTTCATTTCATTCTATCGCTCTCAATTCAGAATGATTGATGATAAATAGATAAAATAAATATCGCCATAAATATTTTTTTTCTATACTCAATTGAAACTTGTATTGCATGGATTTTATCAGATGCGCTCCAGTTCAGATGCGCCACCGAAATAAGTTGTTATGTAAAAACAGATTTTTTTTGTCGATGCCGTTCATTGCTTCGCAACTGCTTTTCGATCAACAAAATTGTTTCCAATTCTTCTCAAATTTCAATAATTGAATTCTTACCTTTTCATTGTAGGTTGAATGTTGATATCGATGTTCCATTTTTGGTCTACTTGATTTTGTGTATTTCTCTTCATATTGTAAATATGTTTTGTTGTCCCATAAATGCAATTCACATTTGGTATAAATGGATTTGTGTGTAGTTATTCGTAGCTAGCGATTTAATGGTAAAATTATTTGTAAATGGAGTCTTATCGTGATTTTGTTTGTGTCGGTTTTGATTTTTGTAGCAAAAGATTCGTTGAAATTTTGTTCAATTTTCGATTAAATTTCGTAGAATAAGAATAGTAATTTAACTGTTTAGTTTTAGTTTTTTTTTGGCTGTATAACCTTGTATAACCCAATGCGTTCCACTAACACATTTTTTTTTTTCTTTTTTTTTTTTCAAATTTTGTCTCCTTTGTTTATTTATTGTTTTTTAAAAAATTTGTAATTTTGGAAATTTGAAATAAAAAGGGCGGATTTTACCCCCAACAAGAGCGACTTCTTCAACCAATCGCCGGCGTTTGTGAACGATGTAGACAACAACAACATACGAATTCCATAAGCTGGGCAGCACCTGGTCTTAATCATTGGGGTACACCGCCTCGATTAACAACAGCTATGCAACAGCGAAGCTTTCGTGGACCTTTTCATCCAAACGATGATATATTTTAAATTCATTCCTTTCATTCCATTCTTTGATTATTTATTTTTTCTTTTTTTTTTCATTTTGTTTCCGGTTCATTTTATGGTTTCATTTGCTTTTTTTACATTTTTTCGATATTTGATAATAATTAATTGATTAAGTTCCCAATGAAATGGAACACATGAAATTGAAAAAAAAAAAAAAAATAACATGCATTTAAAGCTGACTCATTTTCACCAGAACTATTATGGACAAAGATAAAAAGCTTTAAAATTCATTACGATATGAAACCCATTGACAATAAATGAAATTATCAACTCTATTTATTACAAATAATATACTCTTATATCTCATGTATTATGTAAAACGGTCACTTCCATGAACATTTAGGTAGGCATTCGAGGCGAACGTATTCGGCGAAAGTGGTGATTTACTTTCGCCAAATTTCCTTTTACATTCGTCCCGAATGCCATAACAAAAACTGAATTTATTTTTGAAAGTTTACGGTTTTTGTGACATTGCAAACTGAAAATGAATAAACAAAGCATAACATTCTACATTTAAATGATTATGTTGTTTCGAATTTCGAATGTTATGCCGTACGTTATTCACAGAAATGGAATGGAGTCCGCTAACTTTATTCCAAAACAAATAATCAAATCCAAATATTTTCTGATGAAACGATCCGATTTTATTTGGTGATATACAAATCAAAGATAATAATATCATCAGAGACAATAACAAGTGTAATCTGAATGTATTTATTCTAAGCTGAAAATGACAATAATTATTATGTAAATCATTTTGAAAAGAAAAAAAAAAAAAAAGAAAAACATTTGTTCAGTAAAGAACTGATGAAATTACACATACTTTGAACTTTGAACATTAAATCTAATGAAATAAACAAATTAACAACAAATGGACAATAATTATAATCGCCAAAAAATATATGTACCTATATTTCGTATAAGAGAATCTCTCTATTTCTGAACATGTTATAAATTGAAATAGAATGATTAGAATGATTGTCTAAATGTATGACATTCAAGCATCCATATCAAATTGATAATCAATGTACCTATCAAACTCATCCTCAGATTGATGAAGAATTGCCCCACGAAACAATGAAATTTTGATATCAAAATTGGCTCGCTTGTTTTTGTGCGACCATTCTTCAATACATCAATTGAAAAAATTCAACATTGATTAATTTGGATCATTTTGTTTATGTTTGTCAATCCTCAATATGTGTGCACGGTATGAAATTAATTATAATGTTGCTGAATCTACCAATAAAATTCTCTATCCTTCTTCTCAATTCCTTATATTATAGATTAAAATAAATAAAATCATCAAGGAAGACCTTCTCGAGTCTCAACACATATTTCTTTCACCTTTTTCATTTTTGGAATTTGGAATCCATCTCTTGTAATGCGGCGTATGCAATCACTGCAAAAATTATTTATTTAACATATTCCACATCATTATACATATTTATCAATATCAATTCATTTACTTTCAAAATTCAAATGTTTTATTCATGAACGAAAAAAAAAGAAAAAGAAAAAAGAATTAAAATTGTAAACCATTTCATTGTAATTCGTACGTTAGGTGCGTTTCTGTTGATGCATTTTTTTTTTCATTCTGTAATTGAGTTGATTCAAATTCGAAGCAAGAAAAAAATGCAAATAGAAACATCAACAAAATTACGAATTACGCATGTCTGATTAACAATTTTAAGTATTTTTTGAGCTCATATCCAGTATTCAGTGTAATTTTCAAAAAAAAAATTCCACACAAATTGAAAAAAATAAAAAATAAAATAAAATAATAGTTCATTTATGAATATGATTTAAGTTTTTGCGTTTTGTTTCTGTTTCTGGTTGTGTTGAATGAGAGTGCGGATGCTTGTATAAATGTGCGTGTGTGTGTGTGTGTTATTTTATGACACTCTTCACAATACTCAAATGTTTGTTCAATCAAGCATTTGTGCTTATCAAATAAATGGAATTACGATTTAGAAATTATTCAAAAAAAGTTTCAATTGTCAATTGCTGCCATTTCATACTTACACTCACTTTGCGGCAAATCGGAAATCAATCTCTGAAGGAATAACGAATCTAAATGGAAACAATATGGTAAGTAAGAAGAGTGAACAGTGAACAGAATCCATTTTTCTATTTGGAACACAATTTTTCTTTATTTATTTAAATTTGGTGGCATTTGTTCATTGACAAATGCTACGTAATTTAAACTTAATGAAAAATACATGATATCAATTTGAGGTGCAAAAAGGTCCGTTGAGCGTGATTACAATCGATGACAAATTCTATTTTCCATCCACATTTGTTTTCGGAACCAATAAAATATAAATCGATAGCCAAATGATTGCAATCAAGCTGCAAGAAGCTATTCGCACCGAAATTTTCAATTTATTTGCTAAAAATACAATTCAAAATGTTTTCGTTTTGGTTTGTTGTTTTTTTTTTTTTGCATCATTTAAATCGGTTTGTATCGCATGTATATAATCAAGGCATCAATGTTTCATTGTCATTTAATCAATCAAAAAATCAATTTTAAAGCTTGAGCAATTGTGTTATTATCGTTAGTTGCCACCCCGATGATGGTGATCCAAATGCGAATCGTCCTCTTCTTATCTTTTTCAAATTCGGCCATATCTGATATGTTTTGTGTTCATTTACGCTGGAGGAAAGTAACATTTTTGTTTTGGACTCTTTTTGTTTTGTTTTTGTTTTTGTTTTTTTTTTTTGTATTGTGCATTCGCATTTGCGTTCGCTAAGAATAAATTGAAATATTATGTGTAGGTACTAGTCAGGGCTCAATAACCGAATAAATCAGATCCATCGTCATTTGAATCGGAAATTCATGTCTTAACTTAATCTTTATTCTATATTCTGTATGTATATTATGTGCTTCATGCGTTGGCATGCTGATAAACAAATAAATAAATGTTTCATTTATAAAATAGTCGTAATTCACATTGATCGGTACGTGGCATGGCGATTCAATATGATGAGAAAGTAATTTGCATTCGTTCCCATTGGGCATTTTTCTTTCCTTTTATTCTCTTCTCTTTTTTTTTTAAAGAATAATAATAATAATAATAATAATAATAATAATATAATTATCGCGCAAAACTTAAGCTAATTAAATAGATCTTAATACACCGAAGTGTCGACAAATGTGCGTGGGCTGTATGCATTTTCGCTTTCAAATTTTCCATTCGAGCCAATTCGATGCGATTTTGTTTGTTTGTTTTTTTTGTTTTTTGTTTTTTGTTCCATTTGTTATCATAACAATAATACAATACAATTCGTAAAATCACTTGAATGTGTTTGTGCTAGGATTTGTGTGCCTGCGTGTAAGCGTGCTTTCCTTTTATGCCAATGCCAGACAAACCAACAAATACCGAAATCTAAACCTACCAATCATCATGCTCATTTTGAATTAGAAAAAGTGTGAGATGGAGTTCCATTACCAACATTTTTCAATTTATTTATTTAGAATTTAGGAACTCGATACCAACCCGAATCAATATCATTTATCATCTAATCATACGTTTTTCTTTCCGAATGGATTTTGTTGTTGTTGTTGTTGTTATTGTTGTTCTTGTTGCAATATTTTTGGTCTTGAGCGGCTTTGTTTGTGTGCAATATGTTTACTATCAACTAGGCCCAACAATTACTAAAATATTGATAATAATGATACAATAAATGCTACTTAAACTTATCATTTTCCAAAGACATAAAAATCTCTTTTAATAAATCAAAATTTCAATTTCCAAATGATGAATATTAAAATATTGCTTATCGTTTATTCATGACCAATATTTTGGATTTGGATTATAATTTTGTTGCATTTGACTGTATTCATTTGGTGGCCCATAAACTTGATGATGACCATACATTTGATTCCAGTTAGATTCATTCATATGATCAGTATATGATTTAATTGTACTTGGTAATGTAGACGATGATTGTGTAACACCTGTTGTGCCTGGCTGTTGAATTGGTGGCGGTGATGTATTTGACATTTTTATTAAATCGTTTGAATATTTGTAATCTTCATTTTGGATTTTTGTACCATAATCAATGGTTGGTTGAAAATGAACCGAACCCGAATAATTTTGTGGCAAAATGCCAGCATTCGGATGAAAACTGCCTGCATAGCCAGTATGTTGGGATTGTTGAACCAAATCATAATGTGATGATACTGGATGCACATCACCCTGATTTGGATTTGGTAAATTGTTGGCATATTGTGGCATTGCCAATGCTGACATTGGTGTACCCATATTTGACATATTGTTTGTACCGTTATGTTTGCGTAGACGTGCTCGACGATTACTAAACCAGACCTGCGATTCATTTGAAAATGATATTTTATTTTTTATTTTCTCAAAATTTCACACACAAATTTTCTTAACAATTGTTTTGTTTCAGTCTTTTTTGGAAATTTACCTGTATTCTTGCCTCGGTGAGTCCCGTCGACTGAGCTAAATCTTCGCGCGTATAGACATCCGGATAATCTACATGGGGGGATAATTTTTTAAACATAAATGCAAATAACTCAAATAATGCACATTTAGTATTTGATCGGGAAATCCAAATAGAATGCAAGAAGATAAAAAAAAGGTAAAAACAGATGCCATCAGAATATTACTTACGAGTTCGTGCAAATGAACGTTCTAATGCGTCTAATTGTTCGCCAGTAAATGTTGTACGAGATCGTCTTTGTTTTCGCTTTAATGGTATACCCGGTTCTGATTCCGTATCCGATTCTGAACTATGACCTGAAAAATATAACGAACAAAAACAGAACGAAATGAAATACAAAGACAAAAAAAAAAAAACAAAAAATGAATTACATTTAATAACAATTTCCTTTCAAAGTTATTCATTAACGCACTATTGATGGTTCAATGAATGGAAAGAGAAAACACATTAGCTAGGCACTGCTACGCGGCTATTAATGGTTTAATAGAAAAAATTAATTTAAATTACATTCCGCATTTTGCTTATAAAATTGGTTAACCAAACGAAAATTTCGATTTTTATTACATTCGATCACAACGAACCGATTTCAATCGTAGATTGTGTTCTCATAAGTCGTAAGCTCTCACATTAACAATTGGAACATGTGTATTATGAGAAAGAGTTTTCTCTTTCTCTCTCTCTCTCTCTCTCTTTCTCTTTCGCTCGCTTCAAAGAACCTCTGCACTGAAATTAATGTTATGAACGTTTCATTGATTTTTCTGCTATTGGACATTGACGGCGGATATTTCAAAACGATTTTATTTTATGACTATTGCAATTCGCTATTACTGTTGTAGCCCATTTGATGCATGTTTATGTTATTAGTTCGAAAAGGTTGTTTCTGTTGTATTTTTCTTTCTCTCTCTCTCTTCACTCTTCATGTCGCTGTCATGAGCCTGTTTCAGCTGAATTTTGAACACGTTGCTATTTGAACAGTTGAAGTGTGTTCATATTTTTGTTGCGAAACGATTAAATCCATTTGAAATGAATGTTTGGAATCGTTCATTGGCCATTGCATGTGTACTTTCACTGACCGTTTCATTTTTTTTCCATTGCGTTTTTTCCCCCTCTAACTTCATCTCTTTCTGTTCAATTTTATTGCATACAATTCAACGCATTTGTTGCGTTTTATTCGTTTGCTATTGTCTTTCATTCACCTTTAACATGGTAAAATCCGTACGGATTTCATACACTTCAATACAGACAAATCTCAGTCAATAATCATAAGCGCACATCGCACATCGCACATAATTCTCTTGTAATGTGAAAATATGTTATTAAATTTGCATTCGGCTAAAAAATTACCTTCTATTGCCGTCTCTCGTCTCTCTAAATTCGCAATTCTGATTGCGACGAAAGGCAAAGAACCGAACACAAAACATTTTAAGAAAAAGAGAAGAAAAAAAAAATAAGTGGAAACAGAACAAATCGCAATTCCGAAATTATTTGCCATTCACCATTCACTGCCACCCACAAGTTCAGAGATGAACACTGAATACCAATCAATGTGAACGATGTGAACCCCTCACGTTTCATTCGAATCATTCGAATCATTCGTTTATTCGATATACGCGCGGATAAAATTTTGCAGACATCTATTGCTTTCGTCCGTATTCGATGTCAAATGAAAAATTTTGACTTTTGAATTGTGTCAAGAACATCGTTGACAACAATGCCACCGAATAAAATTGAATAATAATTTATCATGTGCATTAAGCACATGAATGACCTAATGTGAATGACATTAATAAATTTTTCTGTCTCATCCGAAAAATGTCACAAATTTTCAATTGAATTCGTTGCGTGATTCATCTAACAAGTTGATTGTCGACGGCTTAATCATTTCATTGACGCCTTTCCTCAGCATTTCATTAAAATAATAATAATGATCGATAAGCATCTTATCCAGCAAAAAGTGAGTGGAGATTTTATCGATTTAAATATAATCATCGTGTTCATCGTTCATGTATCTTAAATATCAAATGTTAAACGCTCATTTAAATTATATTACTCTTGATAAAAACATCAAATGTTACCGCTAACAAAATAAACGATGACAACCAATGTTGATGAAATTTGCAAGATCAAAAGAAACATTTAAAATTCTCAAATGCACAATATCCAAATGATTCATGCAAATTTTATTATTATTTTGAATTACTGGCTTTTATTTTTTTTTTTTTATTTTTATTTTTACTCTTCTCATTTGTACAAAATCAGATTGAAAAATTAAATCGAATTGATGCGATTTGGTGGAAAAATGAATTCAATTTTAATGCTTCCAGAGTTGGACTGAATCATGTGAAAAATGCCGAGAACGCATCATCAAAGAGGAGGAAAGGAATATGGCTGGTATTACATTCAATGCGAATCTAAAGCGAATAATTGTCCGAATAAATGATTGGAGAATTGCATATAGATTTTGGTATTTTCTCACTGTAAATGAAGAATATTCGCCAATCAAATGAAAATGAAAAGAAAAATAACAAAATACAACGGAGCACAGCAGCACCAGCCAGACGATCTGGCGATGACATGACAAAGAAAAGAATAAAACCATATTATTTAAAGGGCAAATTAACATGCGTAAAAATTACTCTATAAATAATAATAATAAAGTCAATGGAAGTGGGAAAGACCGCGCTCGCCAATAACACAAAATAACAAAAATCCTAATAATAATGCCGCAAAACAACAGTCCACCAAATCAATGGTAAACGTTTTCGATTCGATTGTGTGTATTGTTGTATATGATGCAATGATGATGATGAAAATGATGATGATGATGATTGTGTCTTTTATTCATGTAAACATATGATGGTGCATTCGGTTATGATAGTCGCATTTGAGAAGGTGTCCGAAGTTTGGATATGTATGTTGAGTTTTATCACATGTTCATTGCATAAAATCACGTACCATTTACATAGCGCTTACGATGCGTCATTGTTTCAGTTATTTTTATTTTATTTTATTTTTTTTTTCGGTTTTACCTTTGGCAATGGTTTTTCGGTGTTTTTTTCTTCCATTCTCTCTCCTAATACTTCTACTTCTCGGTGTTTCGATGGATTTCTCCTTACACCGATTGCTTTTCGTATTCGAAAAGATATGCATCGAAGAACCGAACCGGGCAAAACAGGCAATCACAAATGAATCCATCTCGAAAGAGAGTCTTTTGTGATGATTACGTGCGCACGTACATTCTGTTCATCTACTCTTTTATTTCTCTTCATTTGTGGAAGATTATTATTAAGCCTTCGGTTTCGTTCTTCGTCTTCGTACAATATATGTAGTATGTATATATACAAAAAAATGACTTTGATTTGTTTGACGAGGCTTCTCATCATCGAAACTAATCTTGTCTTTTCACCAGAATCGATGAAATTGAGTTCACAACAATCAGCCACTTCACATTTCACATACACTCACAACTCGCAATCATTTCGTACATACAATATTTCGTTGTCGTAAACAAACGGCAAAAGCCCAACGATTTGGTGGCCGCGCATTAACAATTGCAGGATTTCAATCAGTGGTAGACATATTGACGATGCCATGAGAACAACAAAAAAAAAAAACAAAAAAAAATATGATTCATTCGATATATTGAGTTTGTGTTCAATGCCTTCAATGCTTTCAATGTTCACGCAATAGACATCACGGTTGTTTCATCATTGTTGCATTCGATGGATGATTCAACGTTGGCCGATATCGTATAAATACATATATTTTTTGTCCGTTTCTTCGACTTCTTTGGCCATTCCATTGTTCGATTTAGAGTTGAAGTCAAGGCACGCAACACATTGGAAATGAAACGCTTATTCTTATTGAACGTGCCGGGCTGCTGGTTGAATATGTTATATGTTTATGATGAATGATGACGAAAGTTAAATGCGATATTGAAAATACAACGTTAATACCAAAAAAAAAAAAATGAAGATTATTCAAGCAATGGTCATAGCTACAAACTACGATTCCATTCCAGGGTATGTATGTATGTATTATGTATGTATTGTATGTGTATGGTGCATTGTAAATCCGAACAGGATGAAAGAAAATTATTATCTTTTGAATTTTGAATATAGCAAAGGTTGGTCGGTGTTTCGGACACGTTCATCAATAAATAAATAAATTAAAACATAATTCACCGGAGAATGATATTATAATATGGACCAAAGAATTTGATTGATTTTTTGTATGTCATCACTGATTGTGTTGTGATTGTAATGAATGTGTGATCCCGTAGGCATTAAAATGTATTATTATTTGAAACAGGAATTGATTGTACGTTTGAAAATTCAAACCCTTAAAAAATAGTTTATAGAATTCCGTTATAATGTCATTATTGGTCCCATCGCTTTTTTTTCTTCGATTCCTCGTGTTTTTCTATTCGAACACCATGTGGATACAATCTGTTCAATTTTCAATCAAATCAGTAAGTAATAATAATCTAATTTGTTTGTAGTTTCCGAATGCCAAACTTTCTCAAACGGAAGGAAATTCAATTTGTTTTATATTTTGATCTTTCTCCTGTTCACCATTCAACGTTTCAGTTTTTTTTTCTCCTTTCGTTCGTTAGTCGTTCGGCTCATTCCTTAGATCGTGGCTCATTTTCACATCATACAGTACTTTCAACTTTCCTTTGAAAAAAAAAGTCACTATTGCAATTGATTGACAACCAATTTGAGAAATTTCCATTTATTGTGAGAAAAAAAATCATTTATTTTTCGGTGACTTCAAGTAAATACTCGTAAGCAATGAACAGCAATCTTTTGGAATTCAAATTGCGGAACAGACGAAAAGTACCGTGAAATTTAATAAATTTATTTCTTTTTTTTTTTCGAATATTCCAAATGCAAAGCAGAAACGAAACGAAAATTGGTTTTCATTTTTGTTATTTTTTTTTTCCTTTACAATTTGACGCTATACTATTATTTTTTGTTCTTGTGGATGTCGAATTAATTAAATGGAACAATAAGCATAAACACTGGAATGTCTGGATGGTAAAAATACCGAGTAAAATTGACGAATGACGACGGAACATGATATTTGCCCAATGACAATTGACACCATAAGTCAATCGCATATAAATCTTAATATTGTACATTCGTTTTCGCATTTCAAAAAGTCATTTTTATTTTTATTTTTATTTTTTATGTAATTTATTTTCAGAAATGGTAAATACTCATCAATATTATAATTTTATCGACATTAAATCGGCAAACCAGTGAAATAATTAAATTTTCGGACAGAAAATTTCAAACGGTTCAAAATTTTATTTTTTTACTCGAATAATTCTCGATATTTTAATGGGTTTTCACAGTAAATTTGAAACTATTAAACGAGAAAAAGAAATCGAATAAAACGGAGAAACAAAAATAAGAGAAACCAATTTTGACACCAAAAAAATGCAGTAAACAATTTTTATAGCATGAATTTATTTGTGTAAAAATAGACATTGAATATATTGAATGACAAACACTTCGCATTCGATTACAAAATCTCATATTTCCAAAACGGGACATGATGTAACATCATCGGCATTTCAACAATACAACACATTGCAACAAATGAAACAACTCAAATCAATGGAAACGAGAAAAAAAAAATATGTATGACGAAATAAACCTTTTGAGATGAATAGAAGAAGACGAAAAAAAATAAAATAAATAAAAAATGGAACAACCAAAAACAACAGGATCCAAATGGTTCAAAATGGTACACGATATCGAGATATCATAAGAAATGAGAGCAACCGATTGCTTGGCAATTAATACGATTGTCTCTGGACAATTCATCGATTGATATCTTGGATTATGAATTACATGGATTTGTTCAATTTTTATTACACACCCCGAATAACAAACACCAAATTCATCAAAACGATTATGATTTATTGCATTAAATTCATCATCAAAACGATGGATCACGGATCACAATGAATGACAAAACTTATGAATTTTTGACGAAAAAAACAAAAAAAAACAAAGAAAAAAATATATTTATTTTATTTTTTATGATTCATTTAACTTGATGCTTTGCTATTGTGCCAAAGAACTTTGTAGTAACGGCCTGTTTTTATTATCATTTTTATTCAGTTAAAAAGCGAAACTATTGTAAACACTTAAACGCACATCACCAGGGGAATAGGTACAATTTATTCGGCTCTTTAGTTCTTGACAGACCATTGTAAAAAGAAAAACAACACCAACAGTAACAATGACAACTTTCAAAGGCCAATAGTTTAGTGTATTCCAATGTTGTCCACAGTATATTCATTGTTTATGTGTCAGACAATTGTTGAAATGAAACTTTTTGGCGAAATACTAAACAATGAAATGCACTCAAATATTTGACACATGTACTCAAAGATCAAATGATGAACGAACTATTGAATGCTGAATGATGTTCATCATTTTTAATTGTTATCAAAACTATGGTTTTATTGTCATTTTTCATTTGGTAATTCATACGAAACATTTCTTTTTTTTTATTAACGATAACCGCATCCATGCACTTGAATCTTAATTTTCTTAATACATCGAACCGAATGAAAAACTGTCTGAACTCGTAGAACATCTTTTTGAACGAGAAATCAGAGATAATATTTTGATGTGTGGCAATAATATGTGGTGAGTGCTGAAATTTGCCCATTTTCTGCTCAAAGATACATTTTCGGTATTATTTTTTTCAAGTTAAGTACTGGAAGGCAATGTATCTTGATATCTTATATATCTTCATTGATTCCATAGCATGTTTTTCGTTGAATCGTCGACAGTCAATACACAAATACAATGCCGATGCGGCTATCGCTTGTCTTCATATGCACATCTTTCATTGGAAATATATCATCCAATCTTATTTTTTTTATGCTCATCCATCGTCGATCACCTCCCGTTAACAGGTCTGTGAGTTTCGAATGCTTCGATCTTTGTATTATTATAATACGTTATTAATTCATCAGCCATTCTATCTAAATGGCCATACGATTTTGAAATATTTTCTTCTTTATTTTTCAAGCAAAACCGAAGCTCATCATAAGGTTCATTCGTTTGTTTGGTGTTTTTTTTTCTCCTTCAAATTTCATCTTGGCGATGCATCGTTTTATATGGAGTTGTAAGTGTGTTTGTGTTTGGTGTTTGGTGTTGATTCGAATGAACTTTGATGTTTAATAGTTTAACATCCATTTTTCGCACGGTTATCGCAATCAAATTAATAAATACTGATTACTATTATCATCATCTCGGTGTATGTTGTGTGCACACATAAAGTTGAAAATGTTGGTGATGTCGGTGCCTGTTTGTTGTGAATTGTGAGTAGATTTGTGCGGATGATACAATTCCAAAAGAAAGAAGAAACAATTTATTGTTAAAACATACGCGTTTGGTTGCAATGCAACGAGTGGGACGAACGGATTCGATTGAAAAAAGGACTTGTTGCATGTTGCATGGCATTCTCAGCAAAATAATCCCAAATTTCTTGATGTTCGCGTTCATACAGACAACATTGATGATATTGTCGGACATGATGGCAATGAGCCAATCGTTACAATTCAAATTCAATGCATTCGAAAAGTCATGCTTTTCGCTTCGTTCAAAATATCAAAGATTTTCTATTCGGTCGGCATTTGTGTGGTCTTTGGAAAATTATTCAAAAGTCAAAACAATATTCGGCATAATCAAGCATATATTCACAAAAAAAAAAAAAACACGAAAAAAATAAACAAGAAGAGCCAAAACCGATTCGATTTCTAAGCATACAACGAATTTTCGAACACCCAACAATCTTGAGCATTGTACGTGTTTGTGTGGAGGCATCCCAAAAACGTAATGGCAGTTAATCATTCATTTAAATCAAATATCCAAGTATGTGGCAGTCATATTATGTGTGACATGATCACCACCTACAATCACACCCTTATCCCAGTTTCATGATGATTTACGGGCCTCGTCAATTATTATTATGAAATGTGTGGTTCTTGTGCGCAGCATGCCATATCTTTTCTTCAATTCATCGGCATTCTCGTCCCATTCAACCGAATTATTATTATGCAATATTTGATTCAAAAGCGGCAACCAACAAATGTTGCAAAAATTAGATCAACAACGCAACAATCGAAAATGTTCCGATTACAAGCGAAGGATCATTCGGTTTGTGTGTGTGTGTGTGTGTCTGTTTTTTTCTTCTTGAATTCTTTTTGCCTTTACAAAAATAAATAAAAACAAAAAAATAACAATAACAATAAAACACAAGGAATAAAGAACTGAAGAGAAAAAGAAAACAAAAACAAAATTTATATCGAATTTTTGGTTCGATTCCTTTGAATCGTTCGGTGTTATGAGTTCTGTGGTCCATATTCCATAAATAAAAATCTACTTTCGAATATCTTTCAATATTTGGTATAAAAAAAATATCCAAGAATCAAGAGTCTATGGTGGATGCAATGAAGAGCAGTCACATAGCCACAGCGGCGGCTTAAAAAGATAAAGCAAACCGCAATTTTTCACGCATTTTACGCATTTTACATTGAAACGACAGCTCAAAATGCCTACACATTGCCGCTTTTGATGGTGTGCTACCGTTAACTGACTGACTGACTGTATGCAATGTTAAATGTTTGAATGGTGTTTTAGCTTATTGCTTATTTTATATTCGATATGTGATGGCATGCGCACGCAACTCACAAACTTATATTCAACAAATGTAATGCATGCTCAACGCCTCAATCACTCAAATGCTCAAATGCTCTCATCCAAACACACTTAAATATGGAAATACAATTAGTTTGATATATGAACGGTAATGAAAATGCAATCGATTATGATTATTGCGTAACATTTAAATATTTCTATCAAATTAGTGAGATCATCACAGGACATGATGCCCCGTTTGTTTTCCATTTTAGTTATCGCCATTATCACACCATTCATTTATTCATACGCCGTCTCGAATCATTTGCAGCACTGTTTTGAGATGGAGCAACTTAGGCGTGGCATGTATATATTATATTTAGCTAACTGTTGAATGAAACGCTATAATTAAGTGGATTCAATATCAAATGAACATTTAATTAAATGTCTAACATTTAATTGAATATCATTAATGTGATAATGAGATAGATGATGGAAGCATTAAATCGACCATGTTTGCAATTGTTTTCGTTCGATTCCAACACAATATACATACATACATTTTTGCCCCCCCCCCCTTCCCCTTTTATGTCATATCATGTTATTTTGCTACCGAAAGCGGCACCTTAAAAAGGAACCTGTTCATTGTTCCAAACGGAAATCAATTGAAAAGTGAAAAATCAACTCGATTATTTTCAATTATACCATTTTGTACTGTATGCACTATGTTCGAAATACCAACAGTGTTCCAAATATCAATTGACGGTTATTTTCATTAATTTTTCTTTTTCTTTTCTTCTTGGCCCATTGTAAATGCATACAATAGAAAACAATAAACATTTTTATCGTAGTATCGGTATATTTGATGCGATTCAAAATCAAAGTGAATGTGAATCGGTTAAATGTATTTACCTGTCTCATCATAATATTAGAGCGAAAAACTTTTCTATTTTCGAAAAGAAGAAAAAAAGACAAACCAAAAACATTCAATGACAAAACGTTTGTTTATTCCAAAAAAAAAAAAAAATATTGTTGTCACTTTGTAACTTTGAAAATTCCCACATCCGTAAACAATAGATAGAAAGGTACCGCTAATATTTAGTTGCCTTCTCGGCATTTATTGAAGAAAATGTCTGATAAATGTGACACACCGAACAAGTGCTCTGATGAATGTAGTCCAACTGAATGGAGACTGAAAATACGCAGACTACACACACACACTTAACCATTTAAATGGCAGTCGGTCAGTCTGCAAATGGAATATGTATATTGTATATGCTGGTATGGTAATCCAATTTATTAGCTAGCATTCAGCATCATTGTATACACAAAACAATCTAAATCATTGTTTATCATGGTGATTTACACTGAGATTCATTTCTCATTGAAAACTCCGTTTTACCACATTGTCGTCGATGCTTGACGATTTATGGGAAATTTTGACGTTAATAATAATAATTATTACATAGAATTTTTGCGTATCTCCAATATCAGCTTTCAATTACGCGATATCCTTAGCAACAAATTATATAGCACACTGTTCAATTTCTTATGGCTCATTTGGTCGCCAATCCATTTAGCCGATTGTCACATAAATATATTGTTATTTGCCATCGTTTCATTTCATAATATCGACAGCAGGGAATTTTTCACTTCAATTATTTATTCGTTCAAGAAGTTTGTAAATAAATTGGTGTTTTAGTCTCATAATTTTTTTTATTTTATTTTTTTTTGTGTAAGGCCCGATTAACTCTCCGTTTGAGCACTCTCTGTTTTCTGTTTTCTAAAAAAAACAAAAACAAAAACAACAACAATAACACAATGGTCGACAAATCGAATCGTGTGCGTTTGTCATTCTATGTTGTTTAATTTTCATTGTATTTGTTGCGCCTTTGATTTTATGCTATTTGTCAAAATAAGTGTATTTCGGTTATTCAATATTGAGGCGTTCGACTATCGATTTTGTTACATGTTAACCGAAAATATGGCAGAAAATGAGAGAGAGAGAGAGAGAGAGAGGAGGGGCAAAGAGAACGAGAACATAAAGTGAATGTGGAAACTTTGTAAAAATGTTCGAAAATTGGGAAACTTGAAAAAATAAAATTAATAGCAAAAAAATCTGTTGGAATACCACAATATTTAGTGGAAGAATATGTTGAGAATGTCAACGCCATATCACATCAAATGCACCGCAAATAAATCGGAACCGTTTGAACATTAAATATTTTTGAGTTCTCTTTTATTCTACAATTCGGGGGTGAGTATTTCACTCTCTATTGTCGTTGTTTGGTCATTTTTTCATATAGTTTTGTTTTTTTTTTTTTTTTTTCATTTCTTTGAATGTGGTTGCATCTCAAACTCTGGAGTCCTTTTATATGTTCCTTTTTGAAACAATGTTCGTATGTACATCATTCCATCATCAAAGATTTTACAGAGAAAAATCGAACCAACAACATTGACGATCAATTCACATTTCACACAAAACGTACATTCATCCACCATAAGTTGCCGGCCAGTGAAATAAGAATGAAAAAGAGAACAAAACAAGCTGAGATGAAAAATTAACTGCCAAAATTATTCAATGATGATTTTACAGTTTGCAGGTTGATGCAAAATCGAAATGCAATCACTGCATCGCAACACATGCTATCACATGCTTTTTGGGTCCTTTTCTACATTATATTCCTTAGTTTGAATTTTGAAACTTGCGAAGAGGATTGGAAGATGATGACGACGATAATAATGGATAAAGAAGAACTATTTAAGTGGAAACTCGATACTGTCACAATAAACATCAATGAATAATGTGCACAAAGTTTGTTGCTTTTCTGTATTCTGTTATATGGATATTCTTCAAGTTAATCGTGTTGGTTGATTTTCTTAATTTTTTTTTTTTTTTCTATTTTGATTTTTATATTTATATTTTCACACCAATTTTTGTGGAGGATTGAGAGGCGCATATCACAGTGATTGAGAGCATAAAGTGAGAACATTTCACAGTTTTCTGTGGCAAACCAAATTGACTTCAATTTCACATTTTATGTCAGTCATTATCGACGTCATCGTCTATTACATTTCTTTATGTATTTTACTGCACTATAAATGCCTATGTTAACCATTAGCTCAAAGAAAAAAAATTAAATACAAAGTGCTACCATATACCAAAACCAAATCATATGCTTTGGTTAGACCACGTTCTTCGTAAACGCGATCATCCATCGCATGATATTTTGTCACAGTTCCTTATTGTTGTGCTGTTGTCATTCATATGTTTTGGTTTTCTTTCGTTGTGTTTTCTTTTCGATGGTGTTCGCTAAGATGGAATTGGTTTTTCTTTGTGTATTTCTTTTTCTTATCTCATTCGTCATCACAGCAACTGGATCTAATTAGTTTTCCTCTTAAAATATTATTAAGCCATTTTCTAGTGGTTTTCATTTCGAAAATTAGATGTTCCGTAAATATTGCCACACATGATTACGTTGTAAAAAGTGCGGCGCACACAGCGACACCCAATATCCAATATACCATGAAAAATGGAATCCATCGGTTAATCAATTGATTTGAATGTGCGTTTTTCGTCACTTTGTTTAGTGTGTAATGCCGCCAAGCATCACACACCACAAATATTACCCAAGTTTTTTTTTTTTTTTTTTCTATTTATTATTTATTATTTATTTTATTGAAACATATTTTTGTTTTTTGTGTGTGTGGCCATCGGCATTCGGGTTGCAATCTCGTTCGGTTTGGATGAAAGTGAATAGAATTTCATTGGTTTTCTTTTTTTATTATATAAAAATCCATATCACCAGTTCCAAAACATATGCGACAGCAATAAATTTTAATTTAATATTTGGTTATGGTTTCGTATTCCGTATTCCGTATTCAAATTAACTGTAAATTTCGGCCACACCAAAGATTTCGGAAAAATTATTACCATCCATGGATCATTACATATAATCTCAAATTTATTTGTTTTATTGAATTTATTATTTTGAATCAATTTTTGTTCATTCTGGCGCATAGTACTTGATTTTCCACGAATCTCCTGTCTCCCGTATTGACAAACAATAGATGATGAATTGGTGATCGAACGGTATAGATGGTGAGAAAAAAAAATGGCAAATGATTACGGTTTTTATAGATTTTATCTTTTGTTATGCCGCCGATCGGAAAACGAGGAAATAACACAGCAAATTAATTACATTCCGTCGGAGCAGATATTGGAAAGAAAGTGTGCGCCAGCTATGAGAAGATTTTTTTCCAATGAACAACCAAAAAAAAAAAAAAACACGAGAGGAAATTAAAAAATAATTATTTTTTCTTTTAAAATCCAAAATTTTTCCTCAATTTCCTTTCCTTCGGCTCAACTTCCGGCTGAATGGTTGTTAACGAATTTGATAATTGAATGTCGCCGCTGCATTTGTCGATAAAATTATTTACTTTTCAGCTAAATATTGTATTAATCTTCCAATGTATTTTGTACAATTTTAGGTCTCAACATATCGGTGACGGACATGTGAAATTTGTTCGATTAACTTGAGAATATCTTCATTTGTTCGGGAGTTAATTAATTACATACGTGGTTTCAATAAATACCTATATATTAATTGATAACCGTTTCAAAAGAACAATGAAACGCACAGCGTTGATCCACCAGAAAAAAATTTAATGTACTGAATTTGGCTACCGTAAAACGTATAGCGTATAGCATAAGCAATAACCACTAAGCATATTAGCATACATTGCTGCCATCGATGGTCTCACATTCTAATACATGCTCTAACTATATTATTTTAATACTATTTACAAATCGATTTATTCAACGTTTCGTTCACGTTCATTTTTTTTTCTTTTTTGATTCGCACTGAATATCGTCTATAGACAATACACAATACCTGATATCCATGCCCCATGTCTCACACGCAACACCTTTAAACTTATATACCTTTTCATACATCCATCATTATTATGCTAACAGAGAAAAACCGGGGCATCAGTGAAATTTTAAATTATTAATTGCTCATAGCCGTGTGTGGGCCCACCGAACATAAATCAAAATAAGAGTCAAGCAACCGAAAACTGCATGAAATTCCATGGAAATTAATTAAATTCCCAAAAGCATCAAATAAAACGTCGCAATTGACACATTATCTAATAAACGTAAACAATATCGAAAGAATTTCTTAAGTTCTTCGTCAAATTCCCAGGCGTATACCATTCTCATACAACACCAGTCGAGAAAGCGTGACACACAACATTTTGAAATATGTGAAATGTGAAGTGATTGAATTTGTTTTGATTTTGATTTGTCAATGGAATGATGCTTTTTTTATGAATCATTGTGAACACGTAATTAATTAATGTCTAGCCGATAATAATAGTGAAGCATTTGGTGGATTGTTGAGATTGAGGCATTGAGAACATTATGTACAATATCTGTAGAAAAAAAAACAACAAACATATGATGGTCTGACGAATGATTGAAAATTCAGGTAAGCCGCCAATCATAATTTATGATTTCTTACTTTTTATAGTTTGTATTTTTCAGATGTGTTACGCAAATTCATTGATCAATTAATATAAATTACCAAAAACAGGCGATAAGAACAAAATAATTTGGAGGTGATTTTGATGATGTGTGTGGCTAATTTGCAAAATGTTGACCAATTAATAGTTCATTGGTGTGCTGTTGAAGTGATAGATGCTGAACGATTATACAATTTACATAATGAATATTCATTATTTTCGTTCAAATTTCACGATCCAATTTTTAGGAAACGTGTAACCCACACACAAATACACTCCAACCAAATTTAGATAAATTTTCTGATATTTTTTGACCGAGTCTGGTCTGACTTTATTTTTGTGAATGACTCTCATAAATTGATGATGAACCAATCCCTTAGTGCGGCTGAAGAAATATCATAAGCAATTATAATTGGATCCTTTATCATTGTATAAAACTGCGTGAGTTCTTTTTGTTGGTCGACAGAACGAATGGAAAAAAAAAAAAATTCTTTTTCGGACACCGATGTGTAATGTGTGTGGATTATTATTATGACGCTATTACATGTCGATATGGAGGATTCCATAGTTTTTCTTTTTTCTTTTTTTTTAGAGTTTTCATTGGGCAGGCCATAAGGACAGCTTCAGTTGGCATTTGGCATAGACGTAAGCGATTCACAAGCGCCCGCTTGTTCTTAATCAAAAGCTCTAGATTTCATCTGAATGAAAGTCAACCATACAAGAGAACCAGAGAATTGAAAAGATATGTGAATAAAATACAAATTTTTTGAACAATGGAAAAAGTAAAAAAAAAAATTTCACATATGAATATGAATATTATATGATTCTTTTATCTCTCTTTTCCTTTTGAAAATAAAAGCATAGTCAACAGTTCACACACTGGATGATATAACAATATCCACCTAAATTGCGCTGCTCTTTCTCTCTCTCTCCCTGTATGGATATATTTGAATGTGAATTGTAATCCTGTTGTTATTTATGAAATATATTATAACAAATGAAAGAAAGAACACCAAATGAATCTCCTCAAACGTTCATCGATCCAGCAAAGAACCGAACAGAAACACAAATTGACTGTGAGTGTAACCTTTATGGTTTATGGAATATGATGTGGCACAGGGCAGGCATAAACTGGTGATGATTATGTGTGCAGAGTGAGTATGTGTGTGTGTGTGTGTGCATATGCGGAGCAGAACATTTAGTCAGTTCAGTCACAAAAAATGAATAAATATGTTCAATATTGGTTGGTATTTTTTTCTTTTTTTGACGTGATTGTCGGCCAAGTTCAAAAGAATCGAACAATTTCTATCTCTTTTGCTTGGTCTCCCTATCGATCTCTTTTGGCTTGATTTTGTACAATTCCTTTTTTCATTTTTTTTTTCAGCATCATTTTTTACGTTCATTTTTCTCGTACATTCTTCTGCTGATTTCGTTCCGTTTTTTTTTCTTCTTCTTTTGAATCTCTTCACTTTTGGTGTGTGTTTGCAGTTTGCAGTGTGCAAGTGTGTGATTGCACCGTTGATTGTTGTCTTTAATTTTTGTTGTTGTTGCTGTTGCTTTATTTCGTTTTTGGATTTTTCTTCATTCCGTTTTACATATTTTATGAGTGATTGTGTGTCTATGCTGTGTGTATGAAATGTGTTTTGAGCAATGAATTCAAACGTGCCGACGGCTGACTTCATATACAGTTTTAATCATCCAATATACGTCGTCGTATACAATATGCATAGTATCCAATGTGGAAGGTGCTACAGGAATTAAATACGAATATTAAGAAGGAAGAAAAAAAAAAGTATCGTTACTCGTTTGGTGTACACCGCGAACAAATCTACTCAACATTATTATTAGAACCAATTAAGAATCAATTGGAATTTCGCTCTTTTTTTTTCTCTCTCTCTCTCT
>GL501539.1:590714-615420 GCA_000149185.1 Mayetiola destructor | reverse complement strand
ACAACTACACACAACAAAAACAACGACAAACAACACACAACGACACACAACAACACACACACACACACACACACACACACACACACACACACACACACACACACACACAAACACACATTTGACATATAAAATATTAAATGACGAAAAATAGAAAACAGCAAATGGGAAAATATATTTTTTGGGATAAAAGAGATCGGGACAATCCTTCTCGAAAAATCATTGAGCATGTGAAAATAATGTGTATGTTTCGACCATTTTGAGTTTTAATGTATTTTTTACTAGTACAAGATACAAGTCATCTTATACTGTTTGCTTACATTGTCATCATTTTATCCAAATGTAAATTATATTTATTCCGAAATAAGAATAATGACAGCAACAATTTATTGGATTATGCCGTACATAATAAACAGCAATGCGGCAATATTTTAAATAATGCAATTGCTCATTTTGAACATTATTACAAACGATGAATGGACAACATCATAAAATACCATAAACTTATGATGAACAAAATTAGCAACTGCAAAATGACATTGTTAGTTCCGTTGCATTCCAATCCAATCCAATCCATTCCATTCATTTGATTCATTCATTGAATTTTAAAGTGTTGGTTTCGTTGCTGTGTTTGTGCAAAATATCAACCGAATTGAATTTATTGAATGTTAATTTGATGTTGCAGTTGAGCTCATTTCGTTCAGACATTTTTTTTGAATGTATGATGAACTTTTAAATGCAAAACTGACGGTCTTTGATGAAAATAATAATCTATCGATTCTATTTAATATGGATTTTCGAAATTTATATTGTCTCAAAAACATAAATGGCATACCAATACTATAGGCAATACTCAAACTACCTTTTCAACGTCATTAAGACCGAAAGGAAAAAAAAAAATTCAACGGCTCTGCAGCAATGTAATAGTAACGAATGTCATACATTCAATTTTCATCACCTGGAGCCTATGCATTTTGATGCGTAGCTAATTTTCACATGCTCTTTCTATCAATCGTTTCGGTAAATCAATCTATTGATGTACTAAGCGTATCCTATTGAAAATTGAAAATGAACGACGAACGACAAACGACAAACGAATCGAATGTGTAGCAGCCCAATGAGCCACAAACAAAAAAACAACAATCCCAATAGAATTGGCGAACTGATGCTGTTCAGCTTTCCATGAATTCTGAATATTTTCGTATATCAGACGCTTCTTAATACTAACTAAACTTTGTTGCTGGCCGATTGAAAATTTTAACCCAAAAAATCTGATGGAATAGCCATGCGCTAAGACTTTGTGGTTTAATTTATTTGTTGTTCGTTTTTTCTTTTGAAGCCAAATCTTCTGAATGTGATTTGAAATCTTTACCGTAACAAAATCAACCATGCAAAGGAAATGAATCGAAAGGCAAGGAAAATAAGTCGTAATAGTTTCAATAGGAAGCCAAATGTTAGCATTTTAAAGCAAAAGAAAAAAAAAATAAATAAGGAAAAAAAAATATTTTACTTAAAAAAAAAAACAAAACTTCAAACTGTATTTGGACACGTGCTGCGATGCATCATTAACTGAAAATTTATACATACTTCAGCAAGTTTGCGGTAAAATTGTTTGTTTTCACCCACTCCATGGAAAATGATATCGTATTTTGATTGAAAACTTCTTAAATCTCGATTTTGCCATTTATATTAGCATGGATGAACTTTTGATCTAAATTACAAAGACTCGAAATGGGCAACAGTTTGGTTAAACATAAAGGTTAAAATATTTGCATAGGCTTTGCAATGAATTGAAAGCGAACAATAATTCCGACAGTTCAAAGTTTATTTCATGACTTGAGGTAACGAGATAACATCAACCAGATATATTGAGAACATTTCGTGGATAAAATGCATTTTATGTTAAGCTTTATAGCGAATGCATTACGACCACCACCACCACACGATGTTCAAATATTACAAAAAGAAAACAAAAACATTCGATTATCATTTCATAATGAAAAACCAGTCATCATCAAATGATTTGTTTGTTGTTTGTTTTTTTCTTTCTTCATTTCCATTTTCCATCGCACAGAAGCAAAAGGCGGAAAGAAAAAAATGAAATATCATTTTGTTAGTTGATTGATAAATATTTATCGAAAAACAAATGAATGGACGCAGCTACTGTAAGCTAATATCAAAGTTGATCGATTTCATTATTATTCGTTTCGGCCACATTGATCGGGCTACTGGTTTCGCGGTTTGATTATTCTTATTTTTCATATTTGTATTCGGTTCTTTTTGACCATCTTTCTCCCTCTTTTGTCTGTTGTATATCCCATTTTATTTTTATTTTTTTGGATCGAATTCATTTCTTCTAATTGTGTGTGTACTCATTTTTATATATTTTTATTCCATTTTGTTCATTCTCATTTTCCGGAACTCTGAACTAGCCACTGGCGGTTAAATGCATATATGAGAAAAATCTAATTGGATTGGATTTTTAAACATGAATTCCATCATGTTTCTCCGGCCAATATTTGAATAGAAATGTAAAAAAATTATAACTCATAACAATGGCTGACGATGGGGAATATAAGAGAACCTGAAAAATTCATGATGCTTGAAATTTGAATATGTGATCCGAATTGTTGATCATCATTTTGGACAATAGAAAAATCGAAAAATAAAAAATTTTATGTATAAATTTATATCGAAATGATATGTGAATAAATTTTGAATGAATAGGCATCGGTTACAATTGATCGAATTTGAATATATATATATATATTTATATATTTTTTGTTTTTCTTCTTTATTCGTCTTCATCGAAGGCGCGTACGCCACAGAATCCACGGACCCATGTGCTTTGCAATATACAATGAAGAAGAGAAAAAAGAAAAAGGCAAATATAAAACGGAACTCATCATGTGATAATTCTCACACATCAACTTTCTCATCGCATTCAGACACGCATTTCGGGCCCAAACTTTCTACGCAGATTCGGTGGGAAAATTATCGTGAACTGATTTTATTTTCTTGCTTCGTATATTTATTATTTTTTGGTGAAAAAAAAAAAAAATATGGACAAGAACGGACAATGAACGACATTCAAATAGGAAAAATAGATTTCAAAATGAAAATTCTCATGTGAAAGAATTGTATTTGCATTGACATGCCTATCGAATTGTTGTTGATTCACATATTCGACGACAAATGATCAGTAAGTGATTTGGACCGTGAACGTATATGAATATGTTCCGCACATCATTCGATTGGTTTTGTTTTTGTTATTATAATTATTATTGGAATAGATAATTCTTGAACTGTATCAAATAATGGTTCATTCCAATTGGATGTTGACATCCGTTATCTGGACTACCGTTGAACACAACATTTTTAGTTCGAATTCGACGTGTGAGAGGAAAAAAAACTATGCATTTTTGGAACTCAATTGAATTGTTAAGAATGTTGGCCTTTTTCGTTTGGCGAACAATTTTACGTATCTTATCAATTAAATAATTTCCATGTTAGCATAAATTATTTTTCCGCATTTTTCCAATCGAAGATAATATAGAAAAAAATAAAATAAAATTGTCATTGAAAATTCCAGTGATTTAACTTACACCCACCTTGATGAGCTTGGCTCGAATATCATTACTGATTAGATTTGGATTCATTCTTTTCAAATCTTCGATGCGCGATTCAATTTCTGGGGTTGCAACTTTTGGTTTGGATCCGCCAATGACACCTGGCCGAATTGAACCCGTTTCTTGATAACGATTCAATATTTTTGATACGCATCCATGGGATACGCGTAACTGCCGTGATATAACACATGGACGAACGCCAGCCGCAGCCATTTCAACAATTTTCAATCGTGTGTGGTTTGGTAATGGTCGACCATTTATAAAAACACCACCTAATTGATTGACTCGCCCCTGACCTGTAAACAAAGGAAAAAAAAAGAAGAACAGAAAAACGCACAACATCAACAACAATTGTTCGAATTGAATTATGAAAAATGAAAAAAAAAATCATCACGAGCGAACGAAAGTTCGAAAGATATCAACAATAATTCATTATTCAATGGGGAATTTTCTCTTTGCGCAGCTTTTCAGAGGGAATTGAGACTTAAGAATTGTGAATTGGGCGGAAAATACTTTTGCTGCAAGCTTATGAATTTTACAATGAGATCGATTAAGTGATGACCTCAGCATGGTATCAAATGATCAGCGCTTTCAATGTTTGAATATGGTGGAATATTCGTTCTGAAGCGAAATCTTTTCCATTGATTCATATCGATTGTTTTGCTCTCTCTCTCTCTTTTCAGCTGAATAATAGTAATGATCATGCAGTTCGTGATCATGTTGCGCAGAATAGAACACAGATTTTTGTGAAAATTCATATTGTTCGATTGCATACGATATTTAGATGAATAAACGGATGAATAAATGAATGAATGAAGATTATCTTTATGATGAACAAAAAAAAAAGAAAAAAAAGGAAAAAATTAAAAAATACTCATTTATTTACCTTGAAATGGATAGCCGCTGAAAATTGGCTTCATGTTCATCGAATTTGTTCCTGAAAAATCCATGATTTCCCGCTTTGTTCGTCGCTTTTCAAAATTTTCTCTTTATTCTCACTCTGAATCTTTTTCGATTATTTTCTACTCAATTCAACACTTCACAATCGCCGAAGTTCCGTGGGTTTTATTTTCTTTTTCCTGTGATTATTATTGTTGTTGTTGTTGTTGAAAATTCACAAATCACTGATCACACTTCGTGGTTCTACAGGAACGTTTTTCTTTTTCCTTGTTTTTCTCGGTAGAAAATCATTTCGGATAATAATCCAATAAATAAAGTATCAAGTTCGTAATCGTTGGAAAATCACAAAAAATTTACAGCTCAAACACACGATTGAAGTTTATTCGAAATGTAGATAAAATTTGGGGGAAAAAATGGTACAGAGAAACCCGTCGCACATCAACAACACCGAAGCGATCAAATTAAATAAAATGAAACGCGACGAGCTGAATGATCAGCCTTACACTGAACGGTATGATGTTAAAATTACTTTAGTTTTGGTTCAATTGCGAAAAAGTCTACCCAAAACGACACCGATACGATTACACAGAAAACGAAACGAAACGCGAAAACCAAAACAAAACACACGCAAATGCTCAATAAATAAAGAGCAGCCACAGCAAGGAATGAATGCCAAACACCGAATGTGAAAAATGTAAAAAAATCTTTTTGAAAAAGGCGATAATCGAAAGAACGAATGAAAAGAAACAACTAAAAATTTAAAGAAAGAAATGAAATGAAATGAAATAAAATAAAATAAAATAAAATATCAGTATGAAGTATGAGGCAGTATGAAGTGCAAAATATGAAAGAAAAATATATATATCGCGGCCAAATCATACAGCACACACGCGACGCGGATGATGGTTGATGACGGATAATAAAGTCGAAACTAAATCAAGAGTGCATAGTCAAAAGAACTCTTTGCTCTCAAATTGTTAATGGTATACCGATTGCCTTGGCTATGTTGCCCGCTTTTCTGTTGCCGCTATTATTATTATTATTATTATTATTGTTGCTTTTGCTGTTGCCGTTGCTGTTGTTGTTAATGTTGGTATATATTTTTGTAAATTCGCTACACACATTTAAGACCAAGCGTGAATCAAACGAAAATTAAGGGAGATACCAAAATGAAAAGAGATGGGGAATTCAGATTTTCGGAATGGAAAAATTAAAGAGAGAATCAAACAACAACAGTGAGAGAGACCATGTGGCATGAGCAACAGAATTATATTAACAGCAGCACCAAATACAATCAAAAAAAATTCGTTTTTCGTCACACAAACAATCCGTCAATGAAAACGGGCTACGGATATATATAAATATATATATATATTTGTTCGGATATGAGAGATGGGTATGATCAAATGAATGTGTGTATGTGCGTGTGTGTGTGTGGCATGCGATATTGGACATTTCAGACGAATCGAATAAAATGAACTAAACAATATGTTCAATACTTACGGAAAAAATAAAATTATTATTGAAATAATCACAACATCAAACCAACACATCTGAATAGATCCAGAATGAATTGTAAAAATCGACTTTTATTCGGACCCATACAAATGTAAATGCAGGCGGCAAAATGACTAATTTCCAAGTTTTTAACTTGATTTTCACAACAGTAAATATTTATTTTGAAACTGTTTCCATGCGTAGCCTATGGTTTCTGGTTTTTACTTTGTGATTTTCATCGTGGCCATGCTTTATTATTATTATTTGCTGTTGTTAATGTTGTTTGTAATCATTTTTTTTTCTTGCCGAATGCCAAATTGGTTCGATTTTTCTTTTTCTAGCTAATTCGCACTCGAACTCGCACTCGCAAATTCAATGAACGAGTTGTTGCAATTGAAGGTAATTGTAAGAACTGAAATAACAAAGACAGATCGACAACGGTAATGAGGTCGCAGGGATCAATTGAGAACTGATATTGGCCCAAAAAAAAAATTTTTTTTTGAAATGTTTGCGTTTTCTGCATACCAGATTCCGCTTCTATTATTTGATATTAAATAATAATAATAATAATAATAATGAATCGAAGTGATCAACAATCCATCATCGGTTATTCTTTGTCTGAATGTTGTAAATCATTTTCCCATTTTCATGTCTATTTCTTTTTTTACGTTTTTTTTTTTTTGTTATTCTGTTCAGTTCTTTCTCCATTACATTTTCTTTTTTCACATATATATTAATTTTTCTTTTCTCGGTGGAAATATGGTGTGCGTCGTTCAACAAAACAACAGCTTTCGTTTACATTATTTCGATAAAAAGTAATTTATATTTATTTTCTTCGCTTGAATCTCGATAGCAATCTGTCGCTATTTTGAATTCGAATGGAAACTTTCATTCAATGGATGAAGTCATTCGATGATTTCGAATAGACATTAGGCATTGATCATCAGATGTCGGTTTTCTGGGATCTGGGATCGACAAAAGAAATGGCGAAAATCAAAAAGAGAAGTTGCTAGTGATCGATGAGCTTCAAACATGTATTCATATCCACGGTTCGGATATATTTACCTTGTACCTACATTGTACTGGATGCACGTTACTTTTGATCGAAATAAATATGAAAATTTGTATTCGTTTGAATCGTTGCGATGGCAGGATCACAATGTTATTTCTGCCATTCCTTTACGATATACACATACATGCATAGATCGGTTCGGCTTGTTGTACTAACAAAACGGAAGAGAAAGAGAGACAAAGGGGAAGATCCGAATAGTTGATTGTTTATAGTGTTTGATTTATACACAAGAAAAACATGAAAGAAAGAAAGAAAGAAAGAAAGAATAAACGAAAAACAACGAAATATATGTATGAAAACAGATGTAACTAGCATTGAATCTGAAGCCACGCCTATTATTTATCACTATTTATGAAAAATGCTACAATATTAGAGCACGGGCCAAACAAAAATACTAATTATTTTGTATATTTATTATTCCATATTATTTATTTATTCGCAGCAAACGATATAGTACGTAATTCGTTCTCATTTTTTGTCGGTTGGGTTTTTTTTCTTTTTCTCTTCTTGCTTCGGTTTCGTTTTTCTTGTTGTCGATTGCCTGTCTGAGCAAAAAAGTAGTGCCGAATTCTTTCTGTTTTTGTCATGAGCTAATTATATCATGAATTATTCTTATAAATTCAATGTAAATTTTGCGGCCGAATCGTAAGTCGAAAAAGACTGAAAAACACCGAAAATAAACACACTTTTTAAATCCTTTGCCATGAATCTTTTGGGCCCACTAATGGATTCTGAATATTAAAAGGTCATCAAATAAGAATTTTATGCTTTGTGCGAAAAAAAAAATATTGTAAAGAACGAACGAACGACGTTCGCAAACATTCAACATCATAAACATAAACGATCAATTCATTATGGCAAATAATCCTTGAAACATTGACGAAATCGGCTTTTGTTATTTAAGTTGTAGCTTCAGATTTATTCGTTATATATTTTTTTTTAAATTTTCTTCTTTTTTTTTTTTTTTGAACTTATTCCATATATCCCTTCGACATCCGATGATGGAATAAAATTTGAAAACGGTAAATTATTATTTTTATGCGACGAATGAACATGAATGTAGAAGAAACCATAAGACATTGCCAATAACTAACATTGATCATTGACCAAAAAAAAAATTCGTTATCGTTCATAAATCGTAAAAACTTTAAGGATTTCCATGAATCTGCTGTAAGCCCTCAACTATCGCACCAAATTCGTTTGTGCAACAAAAGATTTATGTAGAATTATTTCAATCAATTTCCAGACATTTTTAGCCCGAAAACAGATTTCTCTTCGAACTTTCTACGAACTGCACACTGAACATGAATTATATACACCATTGTTGTACCATTACAAACGGGTTGACACGCCGTGATAATAGTAACAATAATAATAGTTTGTGTGTTGGAATATGATTGATTCAATGGGAGCCATAGAAATGCGCTGACCCGCCGCCCTGTACGTGGTCTAAAATGTTTATATTCCATAACAACTAGCACTGGAAAATATCAAATGTGGAATGTAAAGCGCACCGTTGCATCCAAATATTCATATTTAATTTAAGTGAATGATATAATTCTTTGGTTCACTTTTCATTGTTTCCCATTCCAAAGCATCAAAAATATAACAAATTATTATAATCATATATAATTGAATTTGATCGAGTTAAAACTTTGCGGAATAGTGAGATAATCCAGCAACGGAATGTTACTTAACGCTTAACCAAAGCTCCGCCACATTGATAAATTATTGGGAAATAAATCAATTTTGGTGGTGTATAGCTAGCAAATGCTGCTTTCTGGTCAAAATGATTTCAATTTAGTTTCAGCGAATAGAATGAGAGACGCCCAAATGAAATGATTTTCATCATTTTTCAAACAGCAAGGAGTACAAATGCAATACCATACAATTCCGAATTTAAATGCTCTTCACTGCTCAGTGGGTTGTTTATTATTATTATTATTATCATTTTTTTTTTCGAATAAAATCTAAAGAAAAATCGATTTAGACGATTCAAAAGCAGGCATCCAAAATTGAATGAATTGAAAATTCATTATTAAATTTATTTTGCTTCTGAATTTTTTACTGGAAGCTGGAAGCTTCGGCTTATGGCTCATAATAATCTTCATTCAAGTGTTTTTTCAGTGTTTATGAGTGTTGTTTGGTTAAATGTTTTGAACTTATTGATTGAATCATAATAACAATAACAATAATTATAATCATCATCATCACAATGAATCGAATTCAAGAATGTATAATCAATTGGCAGCAAAACGAATTAAATTATAACGCGTTTCGCTACCTAAATGCCATATCGAATATCAAATGCAACGCTAATTAATCGCAATAGAAATTTCGAATAATATTAAGCATTGTGTTGCTGTACGTTATCACCATCGTTCGTCGAGTGGATATTTGTAGAATTTCTTCATTTTTATTGGGTCAATAAATGTTTAAAGACCCAATTAAATGTTGATGAACGTTTGAGTGAATCAATTTTCATTCGGAAATACCTGTCATATAATAGTAGATATTTTAATGGAAAAATAAAGCGTACATCGGATCCTTGTTACGATAAGAATGCATTTTTTTTTAATGTGAAACACTTATAGAGAACTTCCTAGAATAGGTTTTAATTCAACGAAACGTGAACGATTCCCTTCCAATACTGCAAATATCTTTCACATAGGACATACATACGGAACAAGTCATCAAGTATTATGCGTCCCATCATCATTAATAGTGATTATTTTCTTCGATATTGTTTACAAACCAACCAGAAACTTTTAATGATTCAATTTGAAACAAACAAGCGGCACCGACATATCGGCAGCACTACGCAATCGAAAAACAAACAAAATGTTATAAAAGTATAAAACTCTAAATGAGCTTATTTTACAATAATAATTTGCAAGAATGAACGGTAAAATGGGGTCAACCACATGGAAAAAGGTGAAAAGAATAACAAGGCAATATTAATTTTAAAATAAAATTTAACAACGTAAATATTATTCGGCTTACCGAACAGATACGGAACAAAATTTACATAAAAAAAAAAACATGAAATTATGACAAGCCAAAGAGAGAAAGATCCTTGATCGTTGGACCTTTTCATTTGGAAAAACTCCGTTCTCAAAATACTTTGGATTCTAGATTCTGAGAAAGTTCTATCGCGATTGTATTCCTAGGTAGATTTGGTTCAATACGTGGAAAGTTTCACCCATGTGCAAATGTACACAAACACAGATATCTCTCATCGTTTTTCACCATTTCTTTGACTTGTTGAACTCTTGTTTAAAAAAAAAAAAAGAAACAACAACAACAACAAGAACAGAAAAGAGATGAACTACGATGTATTTTATAGGAAAATGAACAAACAAAAAAAATCACTGACGACACGTCGACAAGAAAGATGACGATTTGAATTTGATTCTCGCTGAGAATACTAAGGAATCATTAAAACATAAAATCATAAATATTGCAATAAAGCAGTAAACAACTCTATTGTGCGTCAGAATTTTGGGTTACATTGTGTTGGTAGAGGGGTGATAGAGACAGAGATAAGGATTGAAAGGAATTCAACGTTTTGTATTTTCGCTTTTCAATCTTTCTGTCTCTCTTTTTTCTATTCATAGCCAAATATAATTGCATTATCGAGTATTTGCTGTAAGCGCATGCATACATTTCCGAAGAGAAGCTAAAACAATAGAATGAAAAACGATGAAAAGAGAACCAAAGAACACTTGCCAAACTCAGCGAAAAGGAATTGAGCAATGAAAAACAATGAACAATGTCGCATTGCAACAAAATGGAAATGATTTCAGGAAGCTGCCTTCGAAACCCAAAGAATTTCATTTGCTTAAGATGCAATATCTCGTACGTAAATTAATTTAATGATTTGAAATTGATTTCAATCACAAGAATTATTTTAATTGTTGACGAGTTCATATCGCAATATATTCGGAATTTCTTTCACTATTTCGTCAGATATCAAGAACTAGAGGAACAAAAACTTCAAATTCCAGTGAAATGTTCAATTTTTTTTTTTTTGGACTCCAAGTGGTGTGCAGTTTGGAATGCCATCAATGCATGCATTGTCAATTGGATTACTATGCATTGAACAATTGGCTCAACGCAGAGAGTCAATAAAGCAATAAATCTATAGATGTTTATATTATGGATCGGGCTGTTCGCTGCAACATATCGTCTCGTTGTCAATGTTCTGTGTTGTGTGTAAGACGAAAAGAAAATTTTAAGACGAAAAAAAAACACATTTTACGGCATTTGAAGTGATTCTTGATTTTCATTGACATATAGAATCGTTTAGTTTGCATATAATCCAGACTCTTATCATATTTTAGGTTACAGACACCATGGAGGATTTTGCTAGGCAACAAATCAAAACTGATGAGCTATATTCATTTTTTTTTTTTTAAATTCAGATGTCAAAGTTTAGTTGGGGTTGGTTGAGGCAACACATTTTAAATATGTGTTTTTCGAATTGTTTTGCTGTTTCTATTTCATTCGCTCGTATTCGTTCCTTTCTGCGTCTGGTTTTGAGTCTTTATTCCCGCTAAACAGCAATGAGATTTTTCTTGAAATAACAGCGAAAACAGTACCGGAACAAAATATATTGAAAATGTACTGAAAACCAGAAAACAAGTGAAGAGGAAGAAGTAGGAAAACCATTTCCAATGGATCTTTTTCGTGTTTTTGTTTCTTTTTGTTTTTTGTTTTGTAAAATTTTTTCTATCGACATTATGTATGCACACAGGAATCCAATATTTGTTCTGTTTGTCATCGAAATGCATGCTTAACAGCACATAAGTTCATTTCACACTGGACTTATGGTGAAAACAAAGTCACAAGAAATCCTATGAATTGAGACTTGAGACTTGGATATTGTGAAATGTGACACAGCACAAGCAAACGAAAAACGAGAGAGAGGGAGAGAGAGAGAGAAAGATCGAAAACGTGCAAAGACAGAACATCCATTGGAGTGGAAAACAATGGTCATGCAGGGAAGTGAATTTTACTATCAGCAATATATCATTGCATAGGTAATTGGCATGCATAGTGTGAAACTGTATGTGTCCTGAACACTACAAAGCCATTACTCCAACTCAGTATGGATGATGTCCTTCCTAATTCATGTTCACATTCTTGTCTATCTGTTTTCTTGTTAAATGCTGAAAAAATATCGCATCGAGAAGAAGCAAAAAAAATAAAACGAATATCTGGAAGTATATCTTTGGTCTATTCTGGCCTGGCTATTCAATGATGCGTCTTAAAGTATTTTCCATATTTCTCAACAGCTATTATTAATGTACATATTTGGATCAAGTGACAGGAACTTTTTGAAATGAGAGGAGCGAAAGAGAGAGAGAGAGAGAGAAAGAAAGAGTGAAGACCAAGAAAAAAATTCCATGAGAACGTACGAAATGCATCGAATGGGCCTCGTCACGCACAGTGCAAACAAGACACCCTTGAAGCTGATTCTGCTAATTTCCATAGATTCTTGTATTGCAATACGAAATATCATATTAGTAGAAAATTAGTAGTATTTAAAAGAGCAAAAAACTGTTAACTCTGTAGGCATTTGAATTTTTCATGGTTTTTTTTTCTATTTCTTTCACTACTTTTTTTTTCGCTCTTTCCATCTCCATCGTCGTCTTTACGAATAATTGGACGTCTCTTTTTAGCCGTCAATAATTTCATTGTCTATGTTTTTACGCTGAATTTTTTTTTGTCTCACTGTCTTCTAAGGCACTAGAACAATACAACTGTGTACTCGATATGAACATGTATGAATGCGTATGTGTACATGTATATTTGGTCTTTTCAGCCAGTTTTCATTAGTTGTGCTTTTGTTCAGTTTATCGGTGATGATTTGAATGCAGATGCTGCCCTTTTCCATTGAAATATTCATGAATGTTTGGAAAAATTAAATAGGTGACAAAACCAATGCAATTATTCAACGTAAATACGACAATTTGAAACGCTCGATGCTGGAAGCTATAGTCCATACATGCATAATGTTGTCTATTCTCTAATTCCTATAGAAGCATTGCAAAAATGTTTTTCGGACGACAGACTCCGGACTCCGGACATCACAACATTTTCCATAGTTTCATTTTTGTGTTTGCATTGATTTTTGTCTTTTTTCACTTCATGTTCGAACATAATAATGCAATGCAGGACATATAACATTGAACCCAATTAACCGAATCGAGAAAGTATCGAAGTTCAAATGAAATTTTCATTGCATTTTTAAGGTAGTTTTTCCGAAAAAAAAAAAAAAGAAAAACAATTTTCTGTCGACAAAGTAAGCAAGGCACAGCTGCAGAAAACGAGCCAGAACAGAATATTTTCCATATAAAATCAAAGTTGAAACTGTTCAATTTGTTTCTACTGAATTTGGTTTCTTTGGTTTGCTACCTTTTCTCGAAAATTCAGTCATTACAATTATGGTAAATTTACCATTCTAGAATGTACTTCTTATAAATAATATGTTTTCAGTTATTTTCAATGTTAGAAATCGTTTCCAATATTAAAATGAAAACGAACCACGAAAAATTAATCGATCAAAAGTTGTCATGTCCCAGAAGCTGATGCGATGAAGTGGAACTTCAAAACTGTGAATTCCGATGCCAGCAAAAAGCAAAAATTTCACATTCCAAAGGTGAGAAGCATAATGGGAGATGTTCTCAAATCCATTAACAGAAATACAAATGTGTTATGTGTAAAACACTAATCAAATTCGCCCAAAAATAGCTACGTAGGTGTTCACTTGATTTCTTCTTGATGGTTTGATTGTTTGGTATTTTTGCTGTGATATTGTTGTTTTTTTTTTTGTTCGATTTGATTTGTTCATTGTCTCGTATATTTTTTCGTTTATTCTTCATATACAACGATTCGCATTCCTATTATTATTTATGATTGTATGTCTGTGTTATTAGCTTAGTCATTTCTTCAAATTTGACGTTGTTATTGTTTTCCTTTTTTGCTTTCATTTCATCTCGATCCGGCGAGGTGTTTGTATTTGTGTGCGTTTGGTTCCTTTTTTTTGCTACGTGTCACTTGACACATTATTATTGTTGATTGCGTGGAAGCAAATAAAGATCAGAAATGTGTTAATGCCACTGAACGATGAATGCGAATATGTAAAAGAGTTCACAATAAGTTTCGAAAAGCAGAAGGCTGTCATGTTAAACTTTTGACAGGAATCAAACGCATACAGTATGCAAAACATTCAAACATGGATATCAATCAACAAATATAATCGTGGCAGATTTTTTTTATTTTGCCATCCCATCTAAATTGCAATCACTGAAAAATGTGCCGAACATTCCGCACATTAATGAATGTGGTTTGATCGGCAAAATCCTGGCCCATGGGATTTGAGCACTTTTTTATAACTTTTTGAATCGATATATAAATCATCTTTTTCGGCGTAAGTTATAAAATCATTCCGCAGAAAAAATGATTGGTGATAATATGTCCATGCATCAAAATGCGACCTTGGAATTTGAATGTCCGATTCATTCAATACAAATGAAGATCCATCAATTTTCGAATCCACCATTTTTGAAATAGACTAAAATCTGAAAATTGTCACTGGAATAGATGCACCACCTTCTTTATTCGGATTATCGAATGATAATATTGTTTATTGCCATCCCATGCATACTATGAATGGATTCCATTCACTTATTTTATCGTTCGATGTTTGTGTGTGTGTGTGTTCGTATTGTCGTTCAATGCTTACATTAAATTACCATGTTTCAGATTTCATAACTCAGACGCAGATCCAGACGCAACATCAAGAGCATTAGAATGCATTTCATGACTTTAATTTTTTTTTTCGTTTTCATCTTCTTTGCTGTGTCGTTTTGCTGTGGACTCTCTGTATATCTTTATACAATATGTGTGAATGTTGATCACAGACTCGCAGTCACCTTCTGGGTGGTCGGTATTTTCAAAGAGATTACCTTGTGCATTTGGCGTTATTTCATCTTTTTTCTTTTTTCTCATTTTATTATTATTATTATTGTTCTCCCTTTCTCTGTCCTTCTATTCAATTCGATGTGATTTGTATTCGAGCATTACTTCGTTTTTTTTTCCATTTTCACCTCAAAATCTATACGATATTCACTCAGTTTCTTAATTCGACAACACATTCATTAGGTTTGATCGCTATTTTTTTATTTTCATTTTTTTTTTTCATTATTCTCTTCTTTCCTCTCATCTCTTTTGTTCATCATCACATTTTCTATTGATAATTTCACACTACATATATTATAACAGAATCAAAGTAAATCTATTGGAATGCCGGCAACGGCAAACGGCAAAAATGCTCGATTATTTTTATCATTATGTGAAGGAAGAATTACCGGAGGATTTCACTGTCGTTTAGTCGGTTTAAATAATAATAATCAATGAAAGTAGCTTTCAAATGAATGTTTCATTAAAGAAAATTCATAAAAATTCACCTCTTCTTTGTCTCACACTTTAGAGTCGAGAGTGTGTTTGTTTTTTTTTGTTTTTTTTTTGGTTGAGTTTTTTGTCATTGAAAATGTATTTTGGATTGGCCTCCCGAACGAATACTGATTAGGTGACATTTCACCGAAACCTTTTCCTATAAATCAAAATTGAATGTATCGAATCGATCAATGATTTGACAGATTATTCACAGGAAATGCCTATTAATCGTATAATGATTCATGAATCACACACGACTATTGAAACTTGCTGTGCAAATGCCAAGTACAAATAATTGCTACTGTTGAATGGATCTGATCGATGTGAGGCATATGAAGGAGTGCACAGTGCTTATGTAAATGAAAATTCAACAGTAATCCCATTTGAAAATTTGGCCTATTCCTTTCGTCCTTAACGATTTCAAATCATCACTCACATCTTCTATCCCTGTCAAAAAAAAGAAAGAAAAAAACATCGAAGAATAAAAGAATTTACTTAATGTCCTGCAGTTCCAATGAAAAAAAAAAGAAGTGAGAAATAGTTGAGAAAAAAATTGCCATTCAAGTGGTTTAACATCGAACATAACACTTAACAAGAAGCTTAACAATCATAATCAAAAAAGATTTATTTTGAATATCACCTCAGAAGAAACCAATCGCCTCAAGGGATGTAATCATTCAAAATCATGCTGAATGCTGAATGCTGAATTTTATATATACAAAATCCATTGCTTATTCAGTCTGACACTTTTTGACTACTGATTCGGATATCTTTCCGACTTTTTTTTTCTCATTGATCGTGGTGTCTGTTTTTTTTTCTTGTCTTGTTTTGTCTTTTTTGGTACCATCCACTTGCATTGTATAAATATTCCCAGTAAGTGTGGTATGATTTGGTTGGTATTTATTCATTTGTTCATTGATTTCTTGAGCATTGATGCTTTCATTATTATTTGGTACCCACTAGGCATTTGGATTCTCTGGCTTCATCTTCTTCTTCTTCTTCATTCAGTTTCAGTTTTTTTTCTTTAATAAATCGCTCGTCATTTTCGTCTGTATCGTTAGTATACCTATATTAATAATAATCAATATCTTATGATAATACATCATAAATTCGACATTTTCCAAATATGTATAAGATATTTGTTGAATGTTGTATGGCATTTTTATGCATTTATGACTCTAATTTGTTGTATTTGCTCCTTTCAATATTCTTTGGTTTTATTCTTCTTGGTTTTTTTTATTCTGTCTCGTACGGCATACGAACAAGTTTATGTGGAGCGTTACGTTCGAGTGTGCTGTTCACACATTTGTTTCTACCTGCAAAGTGCGAATTTTGGGCAAAACGTTTGATCAATTTTTTTATGGTCACAGAGTTGAGTTAATAAAGTGTTTGAATACGGTAAAAATCAATAAAACTGAAGATGAACCGTTTTGTGTGTTCAGGCGACAAAGATTTTACCGACTTCCAAACAGATGGATCAGTAGCCACTGTTTTACAACCCGAACACCTTTTGTACGAATCCATTTCTTGAAAATAAAACAACAATTTTTTTTCTTTTCTTCTCTCGAGCTTCTGTATTGGCGATCATTGACAAACAACATATTTTACAATCATATACAATATACAAGCATTTAGTATTCAGATTTTGGTTTATGGTAGAGACTATGACGCCATTCATATGATTATTATTTATTTATTTATTTTATTTGGATCATACAATGATCGGTCAAATGACATACTGACTTTATTGTTTGATGTTCGAGGCAAACAATCAAAATTGAATGCTAGTCAATTTAAATTGAATTTCCAAGCTCCATAGGGAGCTACAGTTTGTAAATTCACACCTTTCAAGAGTGTGTGCGTGTGTGTGTGTGTGCGAAGCAGCGCAGTAGTTCACAGTTCTTGGTAATCTTTTCATTGCTATTCAATTGAGATTCTTGCCGAAAAAAAAAGATTCGGCTGAATACTTTATTGAAATTGGATTTTGTTGATTGGTTTTTCAAAGAAGGAAAATGAAGTTTCCCATGACTGCATACAAAAATGCCCATATCGTTATATAAAGAACATAAAAATCAGTTCAAAGTGTCCGCCATTCTTGAGTTACGATATCGAATTATATTTCTGGTGTATGGCAACGAAGGCAATTGTACAGAGGTATTAATTTTACAGACAAAAATTATTATGTGAATATTTTTTTCATTGACCGAATACCAAATACCAAATATATCCAAAGTGCGACTAATTCGGTGAGTATATTCAATATTCACACTCAACATTACTCAAAAGTATTTAAATTTGTAATCAAATTTTTCCAATGTGAACTGTTAACGGTCGATTGATGATGGGCTAGATGAGCAAATTTTGTAATTTAAAGAAAGAATGAAGAGGATGATAGAAAAAAAAAAAAAAACAAAATCCTTCCATTACCAATGGGATTATGTTATACCACACACATACACACATCCAACAATTATTATTATTAATATTGATTTTTGTTGTTTCAGTTGCATTTTTAACCATTTTTAATGACCTCACACACAATCATTTCGACTATAAATTATAAATACTTACGATCATTTTAGTACCATGTCAATGGGAAAAAATGAAATAAAATTTCAAATAAACAATGAACAGTGAACGTGGTTCGTTGTTGCATTCACAAAAAAAAAAAAAAAGCAAAAAAGCATTTGAAATTCCGACCGAGAAAAAGACGGGGAAAAAATAGAAACGACGAAAAAAAAGAAAAAAGCAAAAATTAAAATAGAAAATGAACCGCAAGAGGAAAACTGAAAAATCTATTGGGTTTGTTGTGCATAAAAATACAATACTCGTTTACATAATAGAAAAATATTTCATTTAATATATTCGTATTTTTAATTATTGAGTCATTTACGACTGAAGAAAATCGAGCAAGCGAGCGTACGATGTAAAAACAAGAAGAAAAAAAAAAAAACCCAAATTGAATTTCTGTTAAAAATCGTAAATTTAATGACTCCACCCGTTTGTTGAATTTAGAAATAGTCGTTGATCGTCCAATCATTCGATCCGTCGGCATGATCATACACATTTATTTAATGTCTTTTGCCGCAACCGATGGTTTCGTTAAATAGTTTGAATCGATAGCCGATTTTGTAAGCCGACACGTGGACTCAGTAGCCAACATAAAATATTGCATGCAAAGCGATGCGAACGACAAGAGAATAGGGAAAAAGAAAAACAAAATCAACGAAAAACGACTACAATGGAATCGAACAACAATGATGTTGTATATGGAAAAGCAACTGTAATTGGGGCGGAGTTAAATGTAAAATAATGAGGAAAAACAAAAATTTCATGTTTAAAATGAACGAAACTGCCAAACCCTCTAGCCATTCCATACAGTCGATTGTTTGATTTGGTAAAAATTACATGTGTTTTTTCATTTTCAATGTTCTCCCTCTTCCATCGAACTAAATAAATCCCAAGCTAAATCAATTGGATGTGTGTATTTGTCGAAAAGGGACAAAAATAGAGAAACGAAAAGACCCGATCATCGCAAACGATCGCCGCATTCATGTGAATGTATTAGTTTTGGTTGTCCTGTGCGAACAGAGAGCCAATGCATTGTATACGAAAAAATGCATCGTCACCAACACTACAGCGTTCGGCTGTTGTAGAGGAAGCTATTGCGGTGTACATACACTTTAAGAGAGAAGACTTTCGTGTGAACAGAGAAACAAGAAAGATTCAATATTCTTCTTGATTGCTTTATCTCATCCGTCGATCCTACATCACTATACTTCACTATGGATCGAATTCACATTTCGTGAAGTAAGAGCTGAAGAGCAAAAATAACCTGTTGACTAAGAAATAAAGCCAGTAAGGTGCGATCAGTCCTGCAAGAAACATCAACGAGCTCAGCTACTACAACAAATCATTTTCTCAAAGACGTAACACAATTTTACATAAAGATAACTCACAGTTTCAAATAATAATAATCATCATCGTCATCATCAAATAGTAGTGCATTCAGTGATTGTCCTTTTGGTGGAAGTTTTATTTTGTTGTTGTGACGATTCAATTCACGTACATTATCGTGATCATCAAGAGACATAAGTGAAACGAAATAAAAATAACTAAAGGAGAAAATTGTACCGAAAAACAAAAGAAAAGAAAAAAACAATCGAATCGAAGAACATTAAACATTAATAAATTATATTTATTTGAGTGGATACGGATACGCGTGCGCCAACAACATATCATAATAATAATATCGTTTTCATTAGACGACCGGTTGGCAAGTTGAATTAAAGCGAATCGAACAGAAAAGACAGAAACAGTAAAAGGAAAAATTTAGATCCCAAAATGGTATCAACATTGAATATGCCCCCGTATATCGCTGGATATCAATTCCATGGTAATTAATCATTTTTTCTTTTTTTTTTTACTTAATCTATTTACAATCTAATTTTTTGTTTGGTAATTAATGTGGTGACCAAGGTGTCATATGCAGAGACCGGAACCGCTTTAATATGAATTTTTATTTCTATTCATTTTTAATTCATTTGGCTGTTCATCAGTTGAACTCTGTTCATTTTTTGTTTTCTTTGCTTTTTTTTTTGAAATAAATTATTTTATTTTTTCGAGTTCAGACTTAAAATTATCTCTTGATACTTTTGCTATGACGGACTATTATTATTATTAGCGAAAAATGGATTAGAATAAAATAAACTGCTTCAAAAGTATCATTCAGTTGTTTGTGTTGTTTGAGCTGTGTGTGTGTGTGTGTTTTTTTTCTTTCGATATCTATCATTTGTTAAATTACGATTTATTGTTATTATTCTTGTATTTCGTTCGTACGTCAAGTATTGAAGACGGTGTGAAGATTCAGAGATTCAAATATATTTCAAACTTTGTACGAAATGAACTACTGCACACCGTTCAACATAAATCATTTATTTTCCATCATTTCTCAGTTTTGTTTGTCGGATTTTCTCAACGCTTTGCTCTTCGGCCCCCAAGGCCATTTACGAATATATATATACATATAAATATAAATTTGTTTACTATTTGAATACAGAATGAACTACATACGCTCTCATTCTCGTTCTCATTTTATTAAATTTCAAAGAATTGCATTATTCTCAACCGAGCTCATCGCATTATTTCCATTTCATTTTCATCCTTTGACTCTATCGACATCGATCCCGAAATGTAAAATGAGTGTGTGTGTAAACGGGATAGAAGACTCGAAAGAATGAAGGGGGAAAAAATTGATTGTTTTACATTCTTTCGTCTCTTTTCCATTTCTCATTCGGTTTGAATTCGGATTTGAATTCATACATACATTACAACCGCATTCATTTTTTGAACGTATCCTTTTTATGTTCACCGCTTGATTAACGATGCTCATCATAATCATCATCATTTTTTGAAGTATTTTTTAAAGTGATAAATATTGTTCGCTCCGTTCTCAACCATCATCGTTCAGGCCATTCAATGTACAAATTATCCTCATCATATTTATTAATACAAATTGATTGAAAGGAAGGCCATTCAACATTCATCACTCCAGCTTCTCTATTTAAAACTATTAACCGATAGGATTCTATTCACATTAATGGAATGTGGTTAAAAGAATGATCATTATTACAAATTACAATACATGATCAAATGATCATCACTTTGAAAATGGGTTCGATTCATTTGAAAATGTAATGATGAGATCCAACAACAACAATTATTATCATTATTATCATTTAAAACAATTCGACTTTCATTTCGAAAGTGGTTTGTCAATTCGTCTGAACGCCTTTTTTCATCGAAGCCATGCCTCGGGTTGCGCTGAAAAAAAAAACAACAGCAACAACACCGAAACCAAAAAAAAAAACTGCTATTAATGTTTCGACGTGTGCGATCAAATGCGAATGCATCTCTTGTTTTTTTGCATTAAATCAATTATAAGTTTCGATTTCATTCTGATTTTTTTTTTTCTGTGCGCAACTGCAGCTGGCGCATTAAATGGATATGAAAAACGGCCGCATGTGAATGTGTGCCAAATTATTTCAAATTCGGATACGAGAAGCGAAAGAGAGAGAGAGAGAGAGAAAGCGAGGGAGAAAAAGAGGAAGGGAAAAATTATTTTACATTTTTGATATTAAAACATGCTCCTGCGTTTGAAATCACCTTTCAATACATTTTATGCTTGTGTGTCCGATGATGGCTTTATTATTGCAGCCACCTATCAGCAGACATTGTTGGTGTAACAAAATCAATCAAAATTATAACCAAAAAAAACGAAGAATGCAGTGCATAGCAAATTGGCTGCCGAATGAACCACAAAGCTATCATTACTGGAAAAATTGCTTAATTGAATTGATCAACCGAATATGCAATTTGCATCAAACAAAGACGCTGTTTAATGGTGTGCCATAGCTCGGTATGTGTGTGGCACATTTCATTTGATTTTTGCTTCAGTTTTTATTTTTTCATCTGCTGGTCGTTCACTCTGCATAATTGATTATTATTATTATTATTATTGTATAATGGTCAACTTTCAGTTTCGTCTTTTGCTGAAAAGCGAAATATATTGTTCCCCTAATATCGAGTAAATTGATTTGGTCAGTGGTCAATCGTTTATTGAATTAGATGAATGTTGATGATGACAGATGACAACACTGTACGACCTCAACACTATATTCACTTTTATTAAATTCTCACCTGAAGCGCTGATATTAATAATAAATCGAATAAATTCAACTTTTGCTGTAAAAGAACAAAAAGATGAAAACTTTTAGAAGCGATGCCGATAATGATAACCATCATCATTATCATTAATATGGGAAATGATTTAATAATAATTATCATAAACAATGAGCATTTATGAGCATGATGCCAATGCAACAAATCATATAATTATATCAAGATGTTTTCATTGCCTTGAAGCCTAACCGTGAACATGATTCATCGAACGTCTGCTGTCCGCTGAATATGCTTTGTATTTTATTCCTCTGTATATTGGATATGGCATGGTTGCATGGTATATGAAACCAGCTCTTGTCTTTCTTGTTTCTTTTTTTTCTTCTTATTTTTTCCACACAAAACAAAACTCGTCTACCAATTTGCCCATGTTCGCTCAACGCCACCATATCTGTGAATATTATTTTTCGCTTTGGAAAATTGTTCGATGCCGACCAAATGAGAACATAAATCGATGCACAATTGAATCTGGAATCAAGTACCTTTTCATGCCAATCAATTTACCAAAGTTCATTGGATCTATGTCTTTTCTCCTTCTCCTCGTCTTATTTTTTTTGCTCAAATGCATATTGTATATTTCTTTCTTATTTTATTGTTTGTATTTTTTTTTTTTTTTTGCGGACAATTGAATGAAATTGAAATTCGTCTATACACAATTGAACAATCGTCATAAAGAAGTGAAATCCTATTTCATTTGTTTGTGTTATTAAAACACGTACCACGTGCTTTTCCATATTTTTTTATTATTCCTTTTCATTTTCTCTTCAAAATTACCACGAACTTTTTTTTTGAGTCGGATATTATATATGGATGCCAATGATCCAAAATAGACAGTTTTATTTTCTATTTTCGATTTTATTTTCCTTTCATTAATTTTCTTCAATCGTGAAAGAGGCTAAATTTCGCTTCGTTAATCGTACGATTGAAAAGATTTTTATATTCAATTGATTTCGAACCGAACCCAAACACACATCGAAATCGACAAATGTTTTTATTGATATTTTCGCTTGAAATACCTAATCTGTTTACAATAACAGATAAATACGTTTGTAACACTCTTACAGCCATTCAACATTCGGCTTTTGGTTGGCCATCAATTGTTAGTCTTTCTCTTCCCCTTCTCTATATTTCTCTTTCAATATTCAGCTCAACGAACAAATGGCTTTCATTTTCAATTGATTTTTCATTGAATGTTGTTTGGCGATTTTCCTCTTTTTTCTTTTCCGCTATTTCTTTCACAATTCCACTCATTCTCTGGTTGGCTTTCCGATCACACACAAGTATTTCTATTGTTCGATTGAGCTTTTAATTCCATTAGGTCGACTGTCGTTATGATTGAATCATTGGATTGGATGAGAGTGCGTTGAGAGAGAAAAACAATGGCAAAATGCAATATTCAAACGATCCGAAAGTATCCAGTAATTCCACTTCATTTGAGGCGCCCACACGTCACACATGAATCTTTTTTTTCTTTTTTTTTGGAGGGGAAGGGGGGTCAATCGGCTTCAATCAATTTTATTTGTCCGGATGTCAATACACTTCATTTTTCGATAAAATATGTCCATATGCCATTGTGCTATCGAAAATCAATTGGTATTTCACATGGCCCATGAACCGATGAATGATATCAATTGATTTTTTCACCATTCATTCGCATATCAAAGCGACCGAAACTGAAAATGCTTCAACAATAGCCATATACATTGAACAGGTTCATTTGAATGGCAAACATTTTCGTTGATCGTTCCCATGGACTGTTGGCCATGGAGTTTTTCCATCTTTGAAAATTCATCTTGAACATTTGGACAACAATAAACAAAACATTCAACCATATAATAATAATGACAATAATAATAATAATAGTTTAACAAATGCTTTGAATTCATAATAATACAAACATTACAAGAAATATCATAGAACTACCAATGGCTCACACAAGTCGAGCGAAAGAAAATTAGACGGACCATCATCGGTGAGGAATTGGGATTCATTGTTTTGGCTATTTTCTTCTTTTTTTTCTTCTTGGATTTCTTTGGAGAGATCGAAAGAGATGAAGTTAAAGCAAGATTAAATACAATTCAAATAAATACCAAATAAATAAAAGAATTAAATAGGTTGAACGCAACCTTGATTGTCCAATTGAAATGTTTCCATCGTTTCTTTTTGAGCCTGAGCATTTTTGCCGACTATTAGGTCATCGATGTTTCTTTTTTTTCTTCACTTATCTGTTGTTGTTAAGATATATGTATTGTTTGTACGCCTTTCGACATTCCAAAATAGTTACAGTTCGCACGATGTCGGTCCTTTGAACAAGTCATCTTCAAACACTGAATCTCATTCAATGTTCCTTTATTATTAATTTTTTTTCTTCATTGATTTTCTTCTGTGAGCTCTCATCTGTTCTTTTATC
>GL501539.1:574651-589016 GCA_000149185.1 Mayetiola destructor | reverse complement strand
CATCATTGAGTCCACCATCAAGTACAACATCAGCTAGCCCACTTTCATTAAGCCCAAATCAAAATAGTGTATCGAGTAGCGTCACACCAAACAGCATCAACAATCCAACATATCCTACTCCAGCTGATGTAACATCTGGTTTTCATTTTACCAGCCAACCAAGCACATATCCAACTGTTACATCGAACAGTTTTCAACCACATCAAGCGCATATACATTCAGCAATGACAGAAGGCTGGCGTTCACATGGGGCCTGGGACGGTTATAATCCATTCTTTGCCAGCAATATGCCTTCATATTCAAATACAAACACTGTAACATCGTCAGCCACATCATCAATCGCAACGAACGGCAATGAAATAAAACCATTTTCTACCGGTTATCATCCATACTTTGCAGGAATTTAAGATATTTTATTAATTTTTTTTTCTTTTAAATATGTTAGGATATCTTGTAAATAAACCAATTCAAAAATTTTATCGATTCATAATTCAAAATTAGATCCTATTAAGTTATGTCACAATTATTTAAGTTAGAATATTTTTCAGGAATAGTTTTCATTAAGTTTTGTTTTCTGAATCAAAACGATACAAACAATGAAACTCGATGATCGATAGCATTTTTGATCATTCAATTATTTGAAATTTGTATTCGGTCAGGAGTCAGAATATCGAATAAGTTACCATTAAGAGATGTGTTGTTCATATGATAGATTTTAGTGTGAATTCGGTTCAATAAAATAAATTCTGAAAATGAAAATTCATTTTGTTTGCATTGTTTTACAAGTATGCTAATTCCCAGCATAAAAAGAGAGAAACCGAAGGAGAGAGAGAAAGAGAGAGAGTAGAAAAATGGAAACAAAACAATAACAATCGTTTGATTCGATAAAATTTTCTCGCCAATCCAACAGCTCGAATGGCACCAATCCATTACAAATGACTCTTTCTCATTTTGCTCTGTGTGTGGCTGTTCCAAATGCACACTTATATCGTACACGTTAAATGTGTGAACATCGAACACAATGGACGAAAGCAAACAATTGCTTTATTTATCGCATACAATCATTTCAAATTATGAGCAAATGATCCACACCAATTGACTTACCACGCTGAAAACTAATATTCATTTTAATATGAACAAACCAAGTGGTTGGTAACTGGTAACTATGTGGTAAGTACAAAGCGCACCACGAACAATTGATCCATAATATTTTACGATTTCATCATAATTTTTGTAGTTTTTTTTTCGTCGTATTTTCGGTTCGTTTGAATGGGACTTCTTTTCGAAAAAAAAAAAAAAACCAAAAATGATGAATAATGAACCGATATTAAATTCAAGTGCCAGTGCCAGCCCACGAAAGCGGAAACAAAATAAAATTATGATCCATGCGATATAATGAATGAATTGATGAATAAATGAATGAAAATGTTGGCCTTTTTATGAATCGATACAATTTCGATTTGTTCACATAATTGTGAATCGACACGCGGTTCAACTAATGAAAAACTTAATAACAAAACATGAACAATGAGAATGCGTTTGAATTGTTTTTTTGTGCCTTTTGGTTGTTGTTGCGCCTTCTTATTCGGTGCATTTTCATTCATCGACTACTGGTATTGCGGTCACCGGTCTCATCGCATCACTTCATTTATTTGAACGTCAATTGATCGCATCGCATCGCTTCGCTTCAATTTCATGTTGTGAATTGGGCAATAAAATGACTGGATAATAAATAATTATCGAATATGAATGATGTGTGCATCGCTAAAGTTGATATTGTTGTACGTTGTTCACTTCAAAAAGTTAAATGTTGTGGTTAACATTTCATTCGGCATTTTTCTTGACTTTATTTATCCATTTTGTATTTTTTTTCTTCTCTTTTTTCATTTGATCATATTTTCCAGCTATTGTCTTTGACCGCTTTGTCTTCATTATCTTTTAACTTTATGTTGTTGTCGTTTTCTTTTCTCCCGATGCTCATTTTTGAACACATTGAGCGTTCAAGTGAGTAATAGGAACCAGCAACCAGCAACTATAGCTGTATACGAAACCGTTTCAAGTGTCAGAATAATAAGCTCACACCGTGACCGGTAATTTATAAATTAGATTTTAATGTCTACGAAGCATTTGTAATTCACATCAAACTAATTTCTGGGCCTTTGCGCACAGAGAAAAAATCGAATCAACAGAAGAAAACAAAAAATCAAACAAAATACGGTGTTCCAACGGAAAAGGGTTTACCAACACTACAAATTGGTACATTGAAGAAAACATTAATTATGTTTTATCATTCAGTTTTTTTCTTTTTTTGTTCTGTTTTGTTTTTATTTTTGATGAATTTGTTTTAGTTCTCATTTGATGTTTGTGTTGTGCCAGAATAATTTTTCAACCACGCCTAATGTGTGGCAACGCCAAAACACCAAACAGAGCCCATTCATTTGATGGCAAATTTGTCAGATCTTATATAAATATGAATAATTGCCGGGGAAAAAAAGAAATATGATGAGCCCCGTCGAAATGGTGATGGCTTCTTGTCGGAATGCCCATTATTAATTTTGATCAAATGGACACGAAGCAGTTTGTAGATCAACGATTTTATATTCTTTGGCAATATGAAATATGATTTGGAACATACCGTTGACGATTGACGATCAAATCCAATGAAGAAAAAGTGAAGCTGAATTATTATATGAACCATCGTCATTTGTAGAATGAAAGCGTATTTATTTAATCGAAGAAAAACAAAAGTCGTGAGGTTGGCCATCAATTTTGAGGAGGAAATCATCTTTAACACAAAAAAATATTTATTCTTTTTTTTGTCTTCTTTTGAAAAACAAAATGATCATCATCAACAAGTGCAATGGAGATTTGAGATTTTTCCATAACAAAATACCTTTATAATTTTTGTCATTTTTAGTGATTTGTTAAGACTCAATTGAATTACCTTATAACATCAATCATATTACGATTGATCGAATTTAATTGAAAAATCATAAGATTATAAGAGACGAAACGGTCGTTTTGTCATCAAAGAAAATGTGAAGAATAATAATCGAACGAACAATATGAAAAATGATTGAATATTCCCATGCACTCGAACCAAGAAAAAAGAAGAATAATTGTTGTTGACAAATGTAATCGATTGGTCAGCCGAGGCTACCAGATGAAAAGGAAAATTTGGTTGAGTATTCGATTGAAATCGATGGGACTGCACTCTGTCAAAGACAAATAATATAGTATAAGAAAACGACAAATAAAATACAGTAGTTCAAGTCGGTAGTTCACCCATATATCAAATTTCATCCAATGCCCAAGTGAATGAATAAAGGATACCGCACACAAAACTTACAAAACGACTCCAGATCCAACATTTTGAAAACGAAAATCGTAGTTTACGACAAAAAAAAAAAGAAAAAGAAAGAAAAAATCTATCGATAGAAAAGAAACATGATAGATGGTAATACCCGGTACGCAGCACACAAAAAAAGAGGCACACTGCAAAAAGAAAGAGAACGGCCAGACGGCTTGGAAACCATTCATTGAATGAAAAATAAAAAATAAAAAAAAATATTTTGGAAAAATCATGTGCGGTACATTGATTGTGTGATACTTGTGCTCAATTTCTCTTCACATGTTTGGCCGTTTCAGGCTACACAATTGACTATAATCCATTTTACTTGATTCTTATTTCTTGGTTTTTTTTTTCATTCTTTCTGAACTTTTTTCGTTTCGTTTCTTTGATCCGTTTTTGACATGTTTGTGGGTGGTTTTGCTTCTTGATTTCTTCTCCTTCTTCTAAATGGCATTTTATGATCGGTCCATTTCATTCTATTTTTTTCCTGACATTTCATCCATTACTTTTCATCAACACATTTTTAAATGCAATTTTCCAAATGAAACATACCTTCGGAGCACACACCGAACATCGTACTCTGCACTGAGCATTCCATAGCCTAGAAACTTTTTATGCATGTATTGATATTTCGTTCGATTTTTCCATCGATTTTCAATCGACAAAAGGTCACAAAAACAAGTGGACAAAAAAACTCTCAGATAGCCAAAGGACACACACACACACACGAACACACCTACAAGCACAATATTAGAAGGCCACAATATTTCAACATCTAGCGCGAACAATCACTTGTCGTTTGATATTTAGAATTTCGTTTGAAGCCAGAAAATCGAAAAGAATGAAGAACAGATAGATAAACACCAAAATGGGATCCATAGATGCAGCACGAACAACAATTGATCCATGTAAACAATGATCTGTTAAAGATTGTCATTTTGTCGCCTATTATTAAACTGTCTGCACATCTTTCTTCCAATTTTATTCTATTCATTTATATTTAGATGAACAATGTATACAATCGGGTTCAGGAGATGGGATAAAGTTGAAATGACTATCCCACACATCGGATAGAGATGATTTAGTTTAGTTTCATTGCCACTAATTATCAGTCAATTTGTGTGCGGAGACTTTGAACATGATATACCGTCCCGACTATGTCATCATTGTATGGAAATTTTGCGTTTTGGTACAAAAAAACCTTTTTATTTTACAGCTCACGTGGCCTAAGGCCTCTTTCGATCATTTCATTGGATTATGAATTTCACTTGATTTTTTCTTTTTTGCTTGGATAATCGTCGGCGATGAGTTAAATGGAAAATTCGAAAGATTTCGATAAATCTTTGCCAAAAAATTTATTTTCATATTGGAATCCAAATAAAACGACGAAAAAAATTGAGTGTCCCAGCCACTGGCCACCCTCATCGATATCAATCGATAACATATTAATAAATGGCATGAATAGGCTCTATGAACCATAGTGCATGGGTCATACAAATAAGGTTTTTACTTTTCACTATACGCACCAGTAATACAGTATATATTACTTTATAGAAGAAAAAAAAAACAAAATAAACAAATGAAATGAAAAAAGAGAAAAAGAAAACTCCGAAACGAAAAATTAACAATAACATTCATCTGTGTGGATCTGTGAACAGTGAACAGTTAAAAATGTTAACGAAATGAGAGATTGTGATTTGTATTTTTGTAAATTGGAAAATAAAAATTGAATGAGAATAAAATACAAAAGAATGAAAATGAGAAATACATTTCAAACGTCGAATACATAATAATAAATTTGGTTGGCCATTGTCTCTTTCATTCAGCATTCAAAAAGACCAAAAACCAGTTCCACTATTTCAATTGTTTTCGAACGGACTGAGAAATCTTGGTTTGCTAGTCGATGAAAAATAAAATAAAACAAAAAAAAAACCTTAAAAAATAAAAAATAAAAAATAAAAGTCAAATAAAAAACAGAGACGTGAAAAGACATAAAAGGTGAAAATGTGTACAGATTATCGATTCAGAATTCCATTTAAAATTATGCATATTTACAAAACATCAAAACAGATTCGGTCGAATGGTTGAAACGCAGTCAAATGAAATGCATGTTCAATGTCCAGTCAGCAGACGCGTTCAATTTCGGTGTAATGTAAATTGATATCCTCATTTCAATGACACTTGATGCCTTCCAATTCTACGAATAGATAAAAGCATCCATATTTCAGTTCGGTGGCTTTTTGTCATTTTTTTTCTTCTGCTGCCTCTTCTTGTTTTTGTCGTTGCCGTTTCTTGCACAATCGCATTGATGTTCAAATAGACTTAAAGAAAAAGAAAAAAGAAAAAAACATATTCGAACCTTGTTTTTAGTGGTTAATTTGACAGTGGATTATTGTATGTCGCTGTGGGTGTCATTTTTTACTGAATCACTTTTTTCTGTGCCGCTCAGTGATGAAAAACACCAGAAAAGGCACCGACATTGATCAATGGACAATGAACAATACGAGAATACATGACCACCGAAGAACTTCTGTATTGATAAAGAATAGAGAGACAGAAAGAAAAAAATATATATATATAAATATATATGTGATAAATGGCTAACAGACCGAGTGCTTACAGTTTTGTTCGATTCCGAAATGCCGGTTCTATCGATACGTTTTGTATGTCGTCTTCTTTCCTGTTTCAATTTTGATTGTTAAGAGTTGTCGCATTTCTTTGGCAAGCTTTATTCTCTCAACAACAAAAAAATTCAAACAAAAACGCACTTTTGTTGAATATGATTTCCGCATCCTGATTCCATTGGGGCGTCCGATTAACAGGATAAATACAAAAATTTGATATCTTTTCTTCGATTTTAATTAATTCAAAATTCTCACATTCAGTCGATTCAAAATGATAATGATGGCATCCATATACATATATGTATACACTATACACATATAATTTCAAATGTCAACAATGAATTTGAATGTTAAATGCATGGCCTGGGCCACCAATGAATTTGTGTGTGTGTGTTCGTTTTTGTGTTAACAACAGGCGATGAAATGTTTTGAGTGAACGAAACGAAACGAAATGAAAAAGAAAAAAAAAGAACTGAATTACAAATGGTTATTATTGATGCAGTTTTATGTTCGAATTGATATGTGATTGAGGCTACACACCGATACACCATGCATTCACCATCACTCGAAAAGAACGGGAACAAAAGAATAAATCTGCCACGGAATCTGGATTGGAAAGGAGAGAACAAAAGGAGAAAAAAAAGCGAGAAAGAAAAATGTTAACATTAAATATAATTAACGTTTTATGATTATTATATCATCAATATGAATGTTTCTATTTCATCTGTTTGAGTCGGCCAACGCCAAAGACCTAAGAATGCCGAACAGCCAAACAGCCAAACAGCCGAACATTGAACATATTGTGCACTGAGCATTGATCGTTGAATATAGTGTATTGTGTTTTGTTTAATGGGCTGATGAGATTGTTGATTGTTGGTATTCATAACGCATCCTGAACACTGAACACCTTGTGGCACAATCATCGTACGCATCACAAATGCTAATAGTGTGAACGATAGCACCAATATCTACACTACACAGACACAATGCAATGGAAATATGATGCGAACAGGAGGAGAGAAAAGGAGAAAAAAATAAAAACGACAACAAATGATTAAAAATGTATACTTTACGCCTTTGGGCGAGTTAAGGCGAAAAGGAATGAAAAAAAAACAAAAACAAAAAATCAAATTCGATTGTACGGCACTCATTCTTTCATCCCGTATGCTTGAGTATGGTTGAAATGTATCGTGTATATTTTGTTGGCGCGTCGCACTTTTTCGCCAGTAAAACCAAAGTGAAGAGCTCACTGATGCAATGAACTGATATTTGTTGATAGTCTACTTGTGCTTGTACTGTTTTGCGTATATGGGAGTATGGGAGTATGAAGTTGCTGAAAAATTCATTGATTCTACTGCGCTGAGAGCCCCATCAAATGATTCAGATCAGCATGCAACAAATATACCAACAGATAAATATCAATGTGATTACATGTTATGTTTCCATATAATTTATTGTAATGACCTATTATTATATGTCTTATTTAAGTATTACCTGCATTATTATGGCATTATGAATGATTTTTTTGTTGTTGTTTAGTTGTTTGGTTTCGAGTTTGGCGGTTTGGCGGTTTCAATGAAATGTGCGATTGATTTCTTTTAGCCGAAGATAGCTTAATTTTTAGATCAATCTGTTTTGGGTACGATGTTGATGATGGATCCACACTTTGGCTACTTCTTTGACATAGTATCGGCCTGTCTGTTGTTTTTTCAATACCCAAACACCGTTGATTCATCAATCACAAACAAATGCATTCAAATCAAATGCAATTTTGTGAAAATTATCATTATTTTATGAATTGAATTTCAACGTAACGTAATTTGTCCGTTATGTTGCAATGAAATTCAAGATAAATGCTGAATTTTTGGTGTTTAAATATTTAGGAAAAAACTGATTTTCATTTTTCAATTGAATTTCCACGTAATTGAACGTAAAATGAAACAAGAAAGAAATCGTAATAATAATAATAATAATAATCGTTCATCCAAAAGAAAATCCAATGAAGAAGAATAAAAAGAAGAAGAAGAAAACTATTTAGATTTAGCATAAGTAACAAAAACAAATTTCGCTCTTTGTTTGGCTCTGTTTCTTTCGTTGAGCTCAGTCTGGGCTCAAGGCCAGAAATTATAATAAATATTAGAAAAATAAATACATATATTCATTGGATTTCGGTAATTCTGTGTTTGTTTTCCTTTTTTTTTTCAGGTTTGCTAAACCCAAAATGAAGAATAACGAAATCTCAATTTCTTAATCCAAAAGAACATTCATTCGATTTGTCCATTGTGTTATCATTGCATTTGTTGATGCTCAATTTCTTTCTGTACGTATACGAACAATGCTGTGCATAAGAGCATTCAACTAATTTACTTTGCTTGCATTAAAACAACTTAACCATTCGGAATATAGAAAAATAAGCAAACGAACAAAATAACCAAACGAATGACAATCAACTGGACGAAAGTGGCTGAAAGTTGGAAGTGAACTGAAATGAATGAATCTAAATAATAATGTTGAAGAATGAAGGAAACAACAAATCGGGTATTAGTTTTTTTTTATCTTTAAGTTAGTTGTAAATAAACGTGAAGGTAAAATATTTGTAGCTAAGCCCGAAATCTGAATATGCAACAAATGGCAAAATGTATAAATCGAAAGAGGATCAATGTCATCCCGAAGAATGGATTTTGATTCTGTTCATTTCATATGGATGAGAAAGATGGTCAAGAAACGGGCGCGGATACCGATTACCGATAAGACAAAAAGCACATTTCTTAAGCCATTTTTTTTTTGGGCAAACGACAAACCGATCAGACTGAAGTCAATTTCCAATTTGTACCAAAACAAAGGATTCAGAATCTACACAGTGTTATCTGCACATTTGTATTTTTGTCGCCTAAGTCACAAGTCAAATGGCCACATTGAATGGGTAAACCGATAGAAAAATCGCCAAATTCTATTTTTGTGCCGAAAGCATACACATACCAATCCGAGAAGAAGATTGACAACAAAGAAAATCCACAGACACAAAATCAATGTTTGGCACTTGTTAATAACATTATATGTAATATCGTTTGAAATTGACTTATTGGATTAATGTGTAGTAAAGAGTCAAATACAATTAACACAAAGATTAAAAACCAAATGAAAAGTGAAGAGAAAAAACGAAAATCACCACAAAAATAAAAGTGAAAAAGGAACAAAAAATCCGAAAATGATTTCCATGAAATCGAAATAAAGTGTTTAATTCGAATGGTAAACGTAATCAATTTTCATTCATTCCAATTGATAAGTTAAATCATTGCCTGCGGACTATATAAACACTACATTAAATGTGCTAATAGTGATGAAATTTCAAACTCTCTTGAGAAAAAAAAAACAAACAGGGATCAGTTAGGCATCGTTCCATGCCATTTAGTATCGGTTACATGGCAAAATTATATTCAATCAATATATATATATATGGCCCAATCGAATCGGTCAGAATGAGAAGCATCAAAAATTAAATTAAGCGTCACGAAACACCAGAACGAGGAGACATTGAATGCCAAAAAATAAATCAAAAACTCAACCATCAGGCACTTAGCCTGCAGCTATTACCAAAAATTTCATATGTTAAACAAACAAAATTTTTAGGTTTTTCTTTTACCTTGTCCACCTCGTAGTGTAGAGAGTACAAAATATACATATTCGCATTCGTCAACCATGCTGTGTACATATGAAACATGCCATGCCTGCAATAAAATCATAAAGCAATTAAGAGATAAGAAGTTTAGTGCATAACAAACGGCCATCGATATTTAAATAGAATTCAGTGAAAGGCAGCGAACACATGAGGTTTTCTTGTTTACGATGATTCGTTGTTCGTTGGTGCATGGTACAGTTGTGTTGTCTGGTTGTTGCACAAACACACACACACTGTTATTTTCTCTGCTCAAAAGTTCATGCATCCATTCCAAATGAATACACATTTCATTGGAACCTAATGAAAGAAATTCCGTATTCTATTGTTTCCAGTTCGGAACTAGTCATTCAGCATATTCAATTCCTGAATTCCTCATAGAAGGAAAAACAATTGAAAATTTATAACCATTTTGTTTTTAGTTTTGAATTCAATTCAAAAAAATGAAGAAAAAAAAAGGGAAGAATCATGAACAAGTTCATACGAAATCGATTGTACATTGAAAAACAGAGATTGAGTAACAGGAAACGCAATACAAATAATAACATATATAATTCAAATTCATTCAGTGAACCAAACATTGAAAGGGTGTACACATTGTACATGCAACTGAATAAATTCAATCTCATAAAATTATATTCAATTAAGTCACGAGTAGTTCCAAATGATTTTGCCTTATTAAATGCGATGTGCGCTTGGAAAATTCACTATTATTTTAACAATGCGCTTGATAAATGGAAAATGTTCAAAGTGAAAATTAAAGCAGCTGCCATTTGAGGAAAATTCATTGACATACATGTAACGCTTTTCAAACATATTCATATGCGTCTAATATACACATACATACATACAATAATAATCAAATGAACAATGCAATTTGTTCCGTACGTTGAATCGATAGGCACCAAAAGAAATGAGACAGAGTAAGAGAGAGAGAGAGAGAGAAAGAGAGAGAGGGAAAAATCACATCGTACGCACAATGCCGTTTATTCGGTTTTATAGACCATCGCGACAGGATCTTGGCAGCTGATTTTTTCAGCCTCGTTATGATCGATAGACGGAAAATCGAAAGAAAAAAAAAATAAACAATCCACCATTCAGCGAAACGCTTGGTTAGTGTGAAAGAGCGATTTGAAGAGGAAAAAAAACAGACCATTTGCAACGAACAGCGGAAGCCGTCAATATAACAGTACACAGTACACACACTTTTGTTCATATGTACACAGGGATCGGCAGTAGGGTTCTTAATTCACGTAACTTCATACAAAAAATGCTCGCTGCCATACGAATACGTGTGCTACGCAATCCTATGCAAATAGAGCAAATTTGCCTAGAACTAGTTACTACTATCATCAATATTCTATATATTGATGACTGCGAAAAACGGTATTGCGGCTCTCTGCGTGTATTTAACCTCAATTTGTGTTCCATCGGCTCAGAGCTACTTTACATCATCATTATTTGTGTGTCAAGGCAATATATGAAAAAAAAAATTAATGCATATATCTTTTATATAAAGCCTAAATGTGCGAATCGAATTCTATTGAAAGAAAGGGAACACAGCTCCCGATGCAAATATGCTTCCATTTCTTTTTTGTTTTGAATGAAAAGGAAAAAAGAGATGGAAATTTTGCAAAAAATCCAAATAATCATAACAATAATAAAATGAAAATAATAATAGAAATCGAAGATCAAAATAAAATAATCGAATATACAATACGAAAAACTTTATACGATTGACGAACCGCCCCTCATCGAATAGCCCAGCCACATCACACGAGCACATACATTATCATTAATTTCATTCAGTGAACAGAGAACAATGCACAGACCAAAGCTGATTTTTTTTTTGAAAAACACTGATGTGTGAGGCTTTTTTCTCTCGTTTGTTTGTTAAAAATTTCATTTTAAATCTATGTTTCGTTCATCTATTTTAAGCATTTGAACACAAGCTGCTCCAACTCAAAATGGTACCGCTGCATCATTTATGATGCTAGGCTGCATCGTTCAATTGAATGATTGAATAGAAAATTTCATCCGGAAAAATCAATTTCACGTTTGCAGATGTGTGAATTTTTGCTCCTGCTTCTTCTTTTTCTTTCTCAATTTAAACGATTTTCTTTGGAAATTCTATTTACTTTTTGAAAATGAACCGTTTCAATGTTGACTGGTATTCAATCGAGGCATCATTTTTATAGTGTTGCTTATTTGTTCGTGTGTGTGTGTATGTTTTTTTTTTGACTTGAATCAAAAATAAACAAAAGGACATGAGAAAATGGCTAATTCTGACAACTGATTGGCCATTTGTGAATGAATGTGCTTGGAATCAAGCGTGCCTTGTCAATGCTCTTTGAAATGCGGGCTCAGGAATATTTTATTTTTGGAATAACAATAATAAGTACTAATTTTTAACGATTGCATATCATGGCGATTTTATTTTTGGTATCTGTTAATCGCCAATGTGTAGCAAAGGCGGCCTTTAATTTTATTCATTGTTTGGACACTTCTGTCGGCCAATGAAACTCATTCTTAACTTTCGAAATCTTTGATTGAATAATGAATGAGAATTCGCGATTGGTGTACAATGTACATGACATCGGCATCAATTGATGATCACTTGATCTAATGCCAAATGACAATTCCGAATTTTGAATGCTAATGCGGAACCGTACTGAAAAGTGAACCGTAAACATGTTAAACGAAGATCAAACCAAAATCAATTGATACACAGAACTGATGAACAAATCAAACATTCACACTAAAATGCAAAGCAAATGAATAAATGATTTGTGTGACCAACATCGAATTAACCGAATCGAAACAAAGTAAGCAAGTCTAGTCACCAATGCAAATAACGAAAACTATAACGACGACGACGACGACAACAACAACAATACACACATCGAATGCACTTGTTTTTTTCTTTCTTTTTGGGGCCACAAAATCAAATTGGAAACGCTATACTGATAGCATATACATTGATTCATCAAAAATAATTATGCTAAAACCGAGACTCAAAACCATCTTTTGGGGTATGCATTTAATTTGTATTTGAAATGAATGTGCCATATCATCACATTCAATTAGATTCGTTTCACGTATATTTAGCATCTAGTGAAAGAATGCTCTCTTTCCGAAACAAATCCAAATTGACACCGAAAAAGAAATTGTGTATTTGTTGTGCTTTGCGGTGTGTGCACTCATAAATCCAGTTTCAATCAAACGGATGAATAAAATCATTGAAGTGCCATCATGTCAAAGCACGAGGCTCAATTTTTGAGATTTTGGATGCTTTTCAATTCGGAAATCCAGTGAATCGAGTTGATTTTTTACACTTCTAATATGCGTTACTTACCGCATATTTTGCCATTCAATATACTGTTTACTGTTTACTGTTTAGTTTGTTATTCTTTTCGCTTGGTATTCAGCATCGAAATTCGTTCAATTTGTGTATTCGTGAACCATATCAAACGAAGTTGATGTCAAACACACGGCGAATATTTTCATTTATTTTCCATTTTTTGCTCCTTCTCTTCTTCTTCTTCTTCTTCTTCTTCTTCTTCTTTTTTTTCCTCCCAATATTTGCGTTTGATTCGTTTTCCACAATTTATTCGGTTTGCATGGTGAATTTGTCTCAATGTTATCGCAGTTTTTCTCATTTTATTTTTTCTACTTTTGGCAATTCAACGGAGAAAAAACGTGAATAATCGTGCGGCACGTTATGTGGTTGAATTAGGTCAGTGATGTTTCTCCGTCAGTTATCAAAAAAAAAAATTATAATAATAATATCGTGTTGAGCTTGTCTGCAGCCCTGTCCATGAGCCTCCCACTTTAATTCAAACATTTTCTTCGCACTACAAAATCGTTTGGATAAGGGATGCGGCACGTACTGATTGCTTATTAAAATAATAATAACAATAATAATAATCAATGACTTTTTATGCTCATCATCAGCTTGTTATCGTTGTCATCATTGAATCCAGCCACCGAAACAAATTTGATTAGCGTTTCGCAATTATAAGATGTAAAATCATGGCGCAAGATGGAAATACTCAACGAACAAACCGAAGACGAAGAAAAATGAATGTGTGTGTGTGCATAGATGACAAAATATGCACCATCTGAAAACACTTCATTGATGTCTTTGTCGATACCGCGTTGGCGTATGCCACACAAACGCATCATCATTCGTCTTATTTCAGTTTTCTACGTTTTTTTCATTTGCTTTTTTCATTTTTTATTTTTATTTTTTTTTTTGGTTTGAAATCATCAATTCTGGTAAAGAGTGCCACGTACCCGAACACACACATATTCATCATTATTATTTAACCATTGATAATTATTTGTTTCGCCTATTTTTCGGAAAAACTTCCAAGGAATATTGTACTATTTAGTATGAAAAGAAGAGGAAAAAAAAACACACGAAAAATCAAGAAAGAACAAATACTGGCATTTGTTGGTGCCCAATGAAAAGCACGAATTTTGATGCATTTGCCAGCTACCAATAATGAATAGAATTTTAAATGAAATTTTCATGCTTGAAAAATGCACAATTACCATGATATATCAACAGTTATACAATCGTTGACTGCAAATGGTGGCATTCGATTCGAAACAAAACGATTGAAGAAAAAACTGATGAAAAATCAAACAAAAACGATCATTTAACATATTTGTATTTTTATCATATTTTTCTTTCTCTCTCTCTCTCTC
>GL501539.1:560378-571044 GCA_000149185.1 Mayetiola destructor | reverse complement strand
CATCATTGACACCACCATCGAGCGTTACATCAGCTAGCCCACGTTCATTGAGTCCAAATCAGAATAGTGTTTCTAGCAATGTCACACCAAACAGCATCAACAATCCAACATATCCTACTCCAGCTGATGTAACATCTGGTTTTCATTTTACCAGCCAACCAAGCACATATCCAACTGTTACATCGAGCAGTTTTCAACCACATCAAGCGCATATACATTCAGCAATGACAGAAGGCTGGCATTCACATGGGGCCTGGGACGGTTATAATCCATTCTTTGCCAGCAATATGCCTTCATATTCAAATGCAAACACTGTAACATCGTCAGCCACATCATCAATCGCAACGAACGGCAATGAAATAAAACCATTTTCTACCGGTTATCATCCATACTTTGCAGGAATTTAAGATATTTACCATTGATAATTATGCCGAAGTGCCTTGTGAATATTCTAACCTTGGTAAGACTTATTATATTGATTTCGAAAGAATTTTTTTCTTTCGATTAGTTTTAGGGTATTTTTAAGGATGATTCTATAGACATATTATAACATTAAAAACGTTTAACAATAAAATAAGGATGTTCAAATACAGAGCAGTATACACTTATAAGGCTGCGAAAATCTTGTGTTCATTATGGTTTAGAATAAAATAGAAATCTATAAAAAGTTGTTATTGTTTGATTTTGATTAAAGCAAAAAAAAACTGCTATACTGGCAATTGCAATGCTTTTTTATCCAGTAAGAAAATCATGGGAATCGCTTTAAGAGTGGTGCAACTTGAGCCGCTGATAATTTATTTGATTTTCTTATTCCAATTATACTTTTTTTCGTCTCATTTTGATTGAAATCACATTTTCAATTTCAGAACAGTTTTATATTTTAAATTGGCCAGCGATATATTCAGTTTTTGAAGAAGCTCAACTTGAAGCGAGAATATTATTGAAATAGTTCATTATGCCTGCATTTAACTTGCTAGCACTTTCAAGCTCTATAAATTTAATAAAAGCAAAGTATTCCAAAATAAATGCTGGACATTGGACAATAATGATAATTAATTGTCAGCGTAAATGTAGGCAAATGAAAAATTAACACAATTGCCTGCTAACAAATGGTTACAACTTTCAAGTTTCAAAAAGTCTTACGCTCCAGCAGTTTGAATACTCCTACCATTATGCTATGTAATTATGTAATGAGCTTTAAGTTTTATGAAAAGCTCAAAGCTTCGGAATCAAATGATTACCCAACGACATAATAATATTCAACGAAAGTTTTCGATATCTTATTGGAAAGCTCGACCAAAAGTTTAATTTGAATGAAAATAATATCGTGAATTTCGCTTTTCAAACTGCAGTTAACATGCTCGATCAGCAACGAAATTCATCAACAATAAAAATGCATCTAAATTTATTGGGAATTGCATCGAGTTAATTAATTGATTGCTCAAAAGAGTACGAAATACACTCAAATAAATAAATACATATGTTTAGGTAGCTGATCACCCCAAAAAAAACACTCTTTGATCCCTTTGATGATGATGATTTGAATTCTAACCTCGTTGGCTCAAAAAATCGACTCTGTTAAGGATTGAAGAAGAATTGATTCAAAAATATACAAAAGGATATTGAAGAATATGATGCTCTGTGCGAATCGTTCTGACTTTTTTCAATATGTAGTCGTCTTTATCGGTAGATATCAATCAGATCTTTTGCAGGCATACTCAGAAGGGTCTCAGTTTTCTCTTAGCTCCCTCGATCAGCCCTCGAGGACCACTAGTTCCTTGGTCAATAATGACCGCCTCGATCCAAGAAACACCACTGTTCTGGCTTGACCACTGACCATGACACATCACCCTGTATATGTATTTTTGCTCTCGATCGAAATTTGTACATCGTGTTGGACACAGCTCAATTGTCGATTATATACTTAATCATTCGAGTTGCAAAGCAATATCAATGTAGTAGCAACGCATTACTACACTTACCATTTTCAAGTGTGTAGGTAAATTGATGAGTTCGTACGCAACTGTATCGCTCTGTATTCATATATATTCGCATCGCACGCATGTACATTAGGCTATGTCTGTCTGTCACTTTGCTGGTGGTTGCTATGTTTGCATTGATTGAATTCAATGCATGTGAATTTATGGCAGGTCTTATTCTTAAATTGAATCGGAATAACCAAAAATGAATAAAAAATTATTATTTCTGAGAATAATGATTTATGATGATAGAAAAATATCCATCAATAACCAGATGAAAGTCTTCACAGTTATTATCATAATTGTATCAACCGTATGACTGAAGCAGAGCTTCATTCGATACTTCAATTGAATTCAAACGTCTGTGGCAAAATTTTATTATTCACATTTTTTCCATTTTTTTAAATGTTATTTATGATCTCGTATAACATTATCGGGGGGGAAAAAAATAATATCAAACATTTTTTTTTTTTAGAAAGTGAAATTGAGTGCATTTGTTTTGAGCTCGTGGTTATGGCCGTACATTTGTTTCGTACACAGACTTGTGTATGAGTACTTAAATTTATTCGTTCTCTTGAAGTATCGAATGAGACTCCGAACTGAAGACTAAAGACTAAATGTCAGTGTACGTTGTACGCGGTTTTTGTGCTCAAAATACACCAAACAAAAATTTTTATGAAGAAAGAAACGTGTATATGTATGTAGAAAGCTATTAACGGTGAACAGTGAACCAGTGAGTGAACACATCAAACTCATCTCAGCTATTGTTATGTGTATACCATACCATGGTATCTTTTACGGTGTATGGAGTTCCATAGAATGGGGAAAAAAAAGAAGAAAGAATGAGCATTCGCTTAGCTTACGTTGTCGCCTGATGCGTTGTATCACATCAGACACCGACTACACACAGTATTCCATCCAACATGTGCATACATTCAGCACACCAACACAAATACATGGAGAGAAAAAAAAAATTGAAAAAAAAATAGAAGCATTTTCAACATTCAAATCAGCCATAATACCATATACGGTGTATATATATATATATATATATATATACAAGAGTAACAACACGCGATACGACCAACACAACTGTTGAAATATTGTGTGTGCTTTGCGATTGAGACAAACGTTGTGCACAAATAAGCAATTCTATGGATTGGAATTAGTTTGAGTTTGGTTTCCATTTGTAATGGATGGACGCCTTATTCGGTGTGTTTATTTTAACGGAGCATTTAATACCAATTTCTTCGATGAGTAACTCGAGTTCTTCATTGTGTGTTTATTGAAAGAGTACGATATAGGAATTGAATGTTGTTCAGTGATATGACATAGTGGTTATGCCACTCTTTAACTATACAAAAGAGCAGCAAAAAAGAAAAGAAAAAAAAGAAACACACACATTTTATACAGTTTCTGTTGTTGTTGTTGTTGTTAACTTAACCAAAAGCCAAACAACTACACAATTTTTAAAATACATACACGCACACAAACCAACATACACAAGTGTTCAAATTCTAAATTCAATTTTAAGTTATTATCTTCTTTTTTTTTGTGAAAAATTAATAGGAATCAATTCGTTTTGTTTTTCTTGTAAAATGAATTTGAATAAAATGTGAAACAACTGAAGGAAAAAAAAAAACAATTGTTAAAGAAAGTGTAAAGTGTGATTCGGAGCCAAAACATAAATTTGTATACAAATTGAAGATTCGGTGAACACAACTAGTGAATTAAATGATATATAAATATATATAAATTACACAAAGTGGTTATTTTGTGCATGAATTATACTTATTCGATTCCCGTATTTTTTTTTTTGGGACGCATTGCTTGAATTGTCTTTTCTTTAATTTCATTTTGTTGCGTTTTTCGTTGCACCTTTACATGTGTTGAAAAATTGAAATTGAAATGAGCGCACCGTGCGCGCACACACACACGCACACAGACACACACACACACACACTCAAACACATCTGTTCAAACTGTATTCGCAACAATAAATCAATTTGAGTCTGAATGTAACAGTTCCCACATTTCTGTAACTCCTCCATTTTGATTCAAAAAAGTTCGAAATTTCAAAAATTTGTATGTTTCTGTGAAAATCTCCTAAATCTGCACTTTTCTCACTACATTCCCTATTAAAATAATAAAACGGGTAGGAGAGTTAGTAACGAAGTGGCAGGTATCAAGGGGTCGAGAAACACACAAATCATCTTCTCCAAATATATCAAGAAATAAGCGAATCATTTTCATTTGACCAATTTTCTCAAATAATAATTTCTCTCTGTGGTTTTGCCTTTGAAATCGCATAGAACCAACAATAGCAACAGCAATATTATCATCATCATCATATCAATATGGTGCCGATTATCAGTGTCACACCGCATAGTCCTGGCACTAAATTCAATAACATTCTAGGTAATAATATTGGGTTTTCTTTGAATTATTATTTATTATGTCGTTTGATTCTTGTCATTTCAATATGATTATTATAATGATTGGATATTCAATACCCAAACATCCAATAAACAATCACACATACACACACACACACATTCAGAAAAAACATAAATTTTAATTCGATTTGTTGATCTTTGATAAATTTCATTCTGTAGAAGACACATTAAATCATCTACAAAATATACGTGAAAGTGTTGTGCAAATGAAAAATGATAGTGATTTAGGAATAGGAGGTTATCGTTTTCGACAAGTCAATAAATCCAATCAAAAGCTTCAACAACAAAGCCATCAATTGGTAAGTTTTAGGAGAATTCCTTTTTATTTCGGCAAATCGTTTTTGCGATCGATTGACGATGATTATAATAATTCATTTAATTGTTGTAAATTTTCTCTTTATTAATAATCACAGCAACATTATTATATGGCATCGGGACTTATTAATCCAGCGGTAAATTTAAAACAATTATGAATTCTTTTTTAAATATGATTGACATCATTTGTATTCCAATTTTTTAAACGATTCCCGAATATTCATGGTATCCATTTTTCTAATCAAGCAGTTGAATGCATCACGATTATTTTCATCATGTCCTTCATTGCCCGATTTGACGGCGGCTGCCAGCAATGGAATGTGGCCAGCCCAACAGACTATCGGCTTAAATAATGATCGCCGCAAATCGTGGACAGCCATCGAGGATTTAACCATCGAGTGTGGAAAAAATTCGCATAAAAGGTAAGCCTATTTTGCCTAATCCTGTCATATATTAGTCATATATCTATCAGAGTAGACTGTAGCTGTTTTTTTTTTAATTTTTTTTTTCTGTTTCATTTGATAAGTTGTTTTGATATAAATAATTTCATTCATTTATTTGGATTCATACATGTGTTGTTGTTTCGGTCTTTATTTTTTTGTGACAATCAACTGTTTTCATCACCATTTTTAGATATGGGACATTTATAATCATAGATTTTCTGTATGCTTAGTCGCAATCAATCATTTTAAGTGGATAAAAATTCTTATTTTTATGCCATTATCACCGCTTTTTAACACATTAACTTTAATTATCAATCTACACGCACCATACACAACACATCACCCATTCACCTATACACAAAATTCACTTGAATCTTGAATACACAAAAATGAACCAATTGCAACAATCCGAATATCTTATTCAGATGATAAACAAATTGTTGCAATCGTAAAACACCCACACTCAAACAGACACATACACACACACACACACATTTTATCATTTCATTAATGCTCTGAAGTTGCTATGAGCGTATACGCTACAACTGTACCGGAATGATATTTACCCATATTTGTGTGTATTCGACAGTATACGAATGGAATGACTGCAAATAAAAATAAATTATGTTCCGTTCGCTTTTTTTTGTTTGTCGATGAAAAAATAATAATCTGAATACGATTTGCCTGTGCAAAGCATATAAATTTAAACATCGAAATACGCATTCGACAAGGATTTCTCTCGCCAATTTTCAAGAGAATGAGCACTGAGCACTCAAAACGATACAAAAATTTAAATTCATCGCCATGATTTCAATTCAAATAGTAGTTTTAAACGAAGAAACCGATTAGCAATGAATGAAATGAAGACGATGGGTGCTGAACCAGAAAATAAAATGGGAAACTGAGAATATACCCGACAATACATTGAAGTGTGCTCGAATGCACTTAATTAGATTAATAAAATTTTATTTAACCGTAACGATAATTCGTGCACAATCATAGTTACAGTTACCGTTACTTTTACCGTCTCCAAACATCCAACATCCAAACATGGAAAAAATATGTATTGTTTATTTATTTATTGAAATTCACCCGCATTCATTCAGTTCAGTCTCATTTACGTAATATGTATTTGATATTTGACTAAATACACTTAAGTATTTATGCGAACTGAATGAAAAAAAATTCAGGATATTTCGATGGTTCTCATTATTTGTGGCGTTCATCATCAATAACATATGTATGAAGCCCGTCAGTTTATTTTCTGATGCCCATTATTCCCAATGCGTAGTGTCGGTGGTTCAGAATACCTGCGAAATAAACATAAACATGAGTGACGTCATTTACAGTTCGCAATATTTTCAACTATTCAAAGTAAAGTTTACCAAAAAAAAAAAAAATCTATTTGACGTAAAATTCACCACCCATGACCAATCATCTATATATCTGTGTGATGGCTAAGGCCATCGGGGCCTCAAGCACCTGATGAATTTACCTTTATTTTGAACAATGTCAAAATAATTTTGTTCCATCCACTGGAGTTATGTAGCGTCGGCTTCACGATAGAATGGTTGTTTTTCTATTTCTTTTATTTTCTCTCTTTCTCTCTCTCTCTCTCTCTCTCTCTCTCAATCCGCCCCATCTGTTCTCACCATCATCATTTCAAATGAATTGAATGTAATATGTACTACATACATCACACATATATTTTACAATAGATTGGCTCAAATGACCCAATCACTCCAAACATTTCGATACGAAATCGATTCAAGCATTTAACATCGTACGGATATCGTAAAATATATTGGATTAAACGTCATCTTCATATATCAAACAGAATAAATTGCTGTATCAGTCATAACACGATAACGTTTGCATGTACATCATATTGAATGTAGTATGTTGGGCCGAAGCAGCAAAAGTCAGCGATTTTTAATGTTTGATTTGTAGTGTTGTTGTTGCTGCTGCTGCTTAGAATTCATAGATTGAATTTCATTTTTCGGAATCATTTTTTTGGACACTGGGTGGTATATAAATTCCACTTTCTCTCAAACCCATTGATAGCTAATAACTCTTGAATTCGAAATTATTGAGTTTATAATTTTACATTCAAGCAATGAACCGTGAACAGTGAATAAAAATATGCGAAGATTTGTATCATGTCTTCAGTCATTATTTTTCATTGTCGTGACTTATATTCAATCACGTCCGTAATCATGACAATACAGTAAATCGTATGAAAAAGCCTTAGATGTGGAAAAAAATAAGTCAAACAACAGCATTCAAGCGCATAATTTATGTTTCTTTTTTTCTTTTTTTCTTTTTTTTTTGGTTTGTCATTATTTTTTTCGTAGCAATTTTTTAGTTGAACGTAGGAAATAAGACCATTTTTAGAATCTAAGAATTTGAAAAACAAACAAAAAACCAAAACAAAACAAAAATATTGTTTAAAATTATTCTATTTTCTTTTCCCCTTATTGCCATCCCTTCTCGCTAATGCATTCGGACTACCAATTGTGATTTTTGCATTTGAAAAAAAAAACGAAAAAAACAAAAAACAAAACAAAATTAATTGAACAAAACAAAAACTGTAAAAAATCGTATTTGTGTCGTTGTACATCTGTGTGTGTGATATGGGACGCCCAACAACATATATGTAAATATGATTCCCCCAAATCAAACCAAAACCGTAACCGTAACCGTAACCATAACCATAACCAAAAACGATATCAAATGAACAAACCAATATACATATATCGTTTAGTGTTAGTCTATCAAGCCTTGAAAGTGAAGAGCAGGATTCCTTACGAGCCGAACGACTTCATAATCGCAGCAGTCGAAATAGTACTGGTGGCATATCAACTCATTCGTTGAACGAGGCTGAATTAGCTGTAATCAATCATTTTATATTATGTTTTTGTTGTTTTCTATCAATTATTTCTTTTCATTTTATTGACCGATAATAATAATTGATTGATTGAATTGTCGCATATTTCAAATATGATATTCTATCACACAATCTTTCAATCTAATATCATTTTATCACTATCTGATTTTCCGTGTATTTTCTATCGAAATGAAAATTGCAAGAGATATTTTTATTTATAAAATGTTTGCTTTGTCAACCGCGTCTTTCTTCTTCTTCTTCTTCTTCTTCTTCTTCATCTTCATCATCATCTTCGCTTTCAATTTTTGAATCTCTTTATGGAAAAAGGAAGTGGAAAAGAAGAATAAAAGACCATCCAATGGTTAGCAAATTTATTCTTTCTCAGAAATTCCTATTTCCGAACTTCAAATATTTATAGATGATTAAATAATAAACATGATATCTATTATGTTACCTGTATCTCTTTGCACTGTTCTTCTTTTTATCCATCGATTCAATTCAATTCAATTAAATTCAATTCGAACATATTTTCATTTTGTTTGTATCTTTTCTTCGGTATTCTCTCTCTCTTTTTTTTCTTCTATTTTTTTTATCACACTCTCTTCATAACATGGAAAACCATTAAAAAACACTTTCCAACAAATCCAAATGGTATGAAAATGAAATCGAATCACAAACAATGGCATTTGAACGATTGAACAAACGACGAAACGAAATAATAATAATAATAATAAAAAAAACACCATTCGGTTGATTGTTCCAAAAACCAAAACGGGAATGAAACGAAACGGAAAAATGAAAAACATACACACACATACACACACAAACGCACACACGAATAAACAGCGCGATCTTGAACGTTTGAATTTAAAACGTAATCTTGTGCCACAAATACCATGCAATCGAATGCCATTACAAAAAAGTATATCGACACCATCGATAGCGCCGGCTCGCAATCAAAGCACTAAAGAGGAGCATACAGTACCAACGTAAGTGTATTGTATATAAAATGTATTTAGGAATCATAAATCATGAAACCAAAAAAAAAAAAAAACAAAAATAAAAAAATAAGACTTTCAGGACATTTCCATTCAAATGAATAAAAGCTTAACAAAATAAGCAAGAAATATTGAAAGGATCATTTGAGATGAATTAGAATGAAAACGCCAGATAAATCGATTTCAATTTTTTGTGATAATAATGAATTTAGTTCAGAGTCCATAGTCCATAGCTCATGGATTGATGTTAGTTATTATTGTACGAAAATTTGTTATTGTTTTGTCGATTGTCCAAAATTGTTGAAACTTTTATTCAGTGTTCAATGTGTTTGGTTGCTCTTTTTGGGAATTTTTTCGGAGAAAAATAGCTTGAATAGAAATTGCTAGTGATTGAACTAGATTTTCGTCATTGGTGACCCAGCGGTCGATCATCATACATAAATGCATGCTGAGCTCTATATTAGTTAACCATATTAAACACGTTTGATTCCCGTTCAAGCTGTTTTTGACATTTTGTAATCTGTGTAATTGGATTTTATGTTGTTAACTTTCATTTATCTATTGATTCACTTATTTGCGCTCTTTTGTAAGATTGCACTTCTGCCATCATGTCATCTTTTGGTAATTAAATCACATGTGAAACAAATGAAATGGTTATCAAAATTTGAATTTCATCTCTTTTGTCCGAGTCACAAAACCTCGAAAAAAAATACTTAATTTTCAAATTGAGAAGTTAATTTGGTGCTCTATGCATTACTTTGCTGGCCGTTGTATCTGTAAAATCTTCAAATATATGCTGCCTCTGTCGGTCAAGTTTTGCGTCAGCATTATAGCCTGTATCTCTGTGGATGCAGCACATATTCATAATTTTGACACTTATTGGATTATTATTTCATTTTTGTAGTTTTTTTTTTCTCTCAAATAACAAACTTTTAACAATTTTGCACGTTAAAAATCTCATTTCGAAAATCGGCGCACAATTTCTTATCGCAACTTCATCACAATCGTCGGGCTAAAAGTAAAAACAGTTTAACTTTTCTCACCTCCTGCTCTTGCCTACAGAAATGTCCTCAAAGCAGGAAGCAGGAGCTGAGATAAGTTAAATCATTTTTACTATCAGCCACACAATTCACTCAAATTCATTCACATTTCTTGTACGCATTTCATTTTGGTTCATCCCTCGCAAAGCTCTAAAGTAGTCTTGCAATTAGCCCGTAGCACAAAGAGCACTTAATACTTTCATTTGTAATATTTCAAATAAAATACATACATAGTCGCTCATCTTACACGTTCAAACACACATCAATATACATTGTTCGATTTGTAAAATTAATATTTGTTCATATAGCTCATGTAATTGATGACTGTAGATGGAACCAAGTTATGTCCGAAACAATGAGAAAAAAAATAATAAATTCATTATTTCATTTAATATATCGATTATTATCGATGCAAGTATTGATTTTTGTTATTTTGTTCTTTTTTTTCCTTTCATTTCATTTTATTGCCAAAACAATTGTGTTTGCCTATTATTTGTCATGAAAACAAAACGAAATGCACACATATTCACGAAACCAATCACATGATA
>GL501539.1:531248-560176 GCA_000149185.1 Mayetiola destructor | reverse complement strand
GAGAGAGAGAGAGAAAAAGAGAGAAAGAAAAGTGACTCCATACAGTACATTAAATGAAATCCCGAAAACAAAAAATCAGTCCATTTGAACTGCTGCTAAGTGGCTTCAAAAGCTTTTGATGCTCAAAAAGGATATCGTTAATTTGTTATTTGGATATTATAACCAATGGGATACTGGATACTGGTACAATTTTCCAGTTTGTAGTTTTTTCAGTTTATTTTTATTTCATCTTTGGTTTATGAAAGTTATATGTTTTTGAGAGTTGGGAGTGTTGTGTGTAGTGTAAAATACACATGAAATCCTATATCTGGCTGAATTTGAAGGATTTTTCTCTTCAACACGCGACAATAGAATGCTACTTTTTCTTTGTTCAACATGAAAGAAAAAAAAAAAATTCCTCGTGCGATCAGACGGTGGCAGTTGGTTTATGTCACAAACAACATATGACACATTGTATACAATATCCATTTACACACACGTGTGTTATGTTTATGTTGGAAGCTGGAAAAAGAATCATTAATTCGGTTACTGAAACAGTGTTTTTGGTCCCAAGGTTGGATTCACATCGATAATATACATTTTACATGTGTCGCTCACAATAACTTTTGCAATGCAACAATTCGAATATATGCATGCTCTTGTGGGTTTAAGTTTTTCTACCATATATTTGACTAAACGATAATTTTGTACTGATTGAATGCCCCCCCCCCCTCCGGTTTGCAAAAGCAATAGAAATGGATCGCAACAAATATGAAACCAAAAAATAAATGAATGAATGTTTGTTCAGGTTCATCATTATCTGGTTTGCGATAAAAGTTTTCATAACGTATCGGATATTTCATTTAATCAGGAAATCGCACTGTATCCCAATGTGTGAAAATTGAAATTTTCAACAATTTTCCTGTTCACACCGTTTCTGTTTCTGTTTCCGTTTTCGTTTTTTTTTTTTAGAGAATAAATTGAAAAAGTTGTCATTATTTTATCAGTCGAAAAATGGTTCTTTTGTTTTATCTTATCAATTCACATTTGGTCTCTTTTTTCGAATGCAGGTTGTGGTGCTGTTATTAATTTAGCTACATACAAGGATCATACAGCTGAGTGCAAAGCTAAATTAACAAAGGTACGTATACGTGAAACGAAAGCATTATAAATTATAACGTAAATATCATTATGGCGATGAATGTGCCATAAAGCTTACGCTGCGTACTGTAATAACAATAAAATCAATATCTTGATTATATTTATTTTCTCTATTCAATGGCACTTTATCATAAATATATTTATTTTTTATTTTTTTTTCGTTGTGTATAATGTGTTATTTCATAAAATAGTATATCGAATGTTCAATGTTTACCATGTTGTAGCATTTCAACCGTTTCAAGATATCCTCTTCGCTCAATGGGCCCCTTCCAAAAATCAATGTGGAATGCCTTTCATTCGAGACCGGGATTTTAGGGAATGTTGTGTCGTTCGCTCTTGATGCTCAAAAATGCTCAAAAATTGCAAGATATTATGCTAAGAAAAGGGGACATTTGGGACCGGCGCGCTAACACTAGAGCGTGAAATTGGAGAAGAGCACGAAAAAACAAAATATTCTTTTTTGTTTGCTTTGTCACAATATTGAGATTGTGTTTTGAGTTCATATATTTTGAGATTCCATAAAATTTCACAGAATAATCTGTCCCCTTTATTCAAGCGTATAGCAGTGGTGAAATCGGCTCTCAAATAGAATTTCAAAGTCTGAAAATTGGCACACAAGTTTCCCGTCTCCCTTTGAGAGCCAGGTATAACCGTTGACCGTGCCTATCAGTGCGAAAAAGCTCACTCATTCTTACTAAAAGTATTGTTGTCTTGTTTCAAAACTATTAACGGCCTTGTCCGTTCACAGCTCATATTTTCTGCGCTAAATTATTGTCTTTTTTCGATACACAAATGGCTTTTATCGATGGGGCATGTTCGAGCAAAATCATCCCTGTTTTCAGAGCCTATGCAAAGTTAGGCCATAAACTTTCAAATAATTTAATTTCGATCCAATGTTTCAAAATAGATTCTGTGCACTCTGCACTGAGTAAAGTGTAAATGAAATAAAATAAAAAACTTTTGGATCACAGTCAGTGCGTGTTTGCTGTTTTTGGTCTTCAAGTACAACCATACATTCGAAACCGTATTTTCATGCACTGAAATCGAAAACTTACCGTTCTTAAATTTGCCTAATTTAATTTTGAATTTTTTCTCATTTTCTCCATCTTTTTATCGTTCGCCGCCCTTCGCACTCTCACCGTATCCTAAACAACGACACGTGTTTGCATTGTCTTCTTTGGTACGGATTTTTACGGTGACATTCATCGGACCATATCTTTGTCAACAATGGAATTGGTTATTGTCATTGGAAAATTTTCGCTTTGGTATCGGTACACAAATAATATGCACCGCAATTATTGGGATCGGATGAACCCTGTGATGGCAACAGAATCAACAGAATAGCAAAGGCTCTGGGAAGAAAAATTCCACCAACAGGTAATTCAAAACTAGAACTCTTCACCCAAAAATTAAAATTTAAAAAAAAAAACAAAAAACTGAGGAAAAATAAATATTGTCAACGAACAATATTTATATTTTGTATAATAAATTGAATAGGAATATTTGATTATTATTTTTCGGTTAACTAACAATTTATATCAGTATTTCCATCAGTTCAAATATGATCTCACTTCTTCAAACAATTCTTTGTTTTGATATTGATTTTGCCATAATTTTCTAAATCTTCTGTTTTGATTTTGCTAAATTTATTCTTGTTTTGAACGAAATCAATGATTCATTCTCATGATATTTTATGATTTTGTGTAGACCAATTAAACGATCTGAACGAAACATAGAAGTGAAGCATCCAAATTTCAGAGAGAATTTTATTCAAAAATGAACAATTTTGCGTAGAACTTATTTCCAAATCAATGCACAACTAAACGAATAAAGATTGAATTTAATATTTTGTATAAATCACATATGGTCAAAGTTCAGGCTTCTGGGATGGTGCATTATTTCATTGAAATATTTGAGAGCCGAAATGAGCATGTATCAATGTATCAGACTTTTCCTGAATAAAAGGTCAGGAAAATCAATTATTTTTGGCTTTCATATTTCAATGGAATGCTCCGTATTTCTCTCAAACCTAGCACCAGGAAAACAAATTCAATTCATCTGCATAGCTAACCATTCGGACAATGAACAGAAAAAGCAACAAAACAAAAATAAATCCAAAAATCAGCAGAGAATTTCACATTTCAAAAAAAAAAACAAACAACAACAACAAAATTCTTTTATTATTCTCCCCATGAACGAGATTGTACATATGTTGTATGCTTGCTAAAACTAAAACTGAATTCATTTATATTTTCAATATGAGCGACTGTTTATTATATATTCATCTTAAATGATATGTTTCAATATAGGGTGAGGCTTTGCAAAGTGTCGGCCGTTCGCGAAATATATCTGCCCTTTTCTACGATTTGCACTTTGTTTCAAGCTTTTTTTTTCTGCTATCGAGGGCTGTTCGCTGTTCAATCGCTTCGAATAGATTTTTTTATATTTTTTTCGCCAATACTCCAAGAAAAAAACAGAAATCAGAAATTGAGCTATTAAAAGAAAATTGGACAAACATTTTTTCAATGCATTTAGCATTTGCATTTTTTTTCTTTCCTTTTTCAAATCGGATTTATTCAATTCTGAATTCTTGTAGACCAAGTTTTCGATTGGGCAATGTTAATAATAAATAAATATTTAGCACTTAGCCGGAATGTTTCATTCGTATATTTTGTCGCACGATGTGTTAAAGAGCGAAATTGCAATTGGGAAACGTAGCAATTAAGGGAAATGTGCATTCAGTTCGGCCTTTGTGGGGCCTTGTTCAAATGATTTAGTGCTTAAATTCTATAGCACAATGTGCGATAAATCTTCTTTTTACGCTGCTTTTATTTTATATACATGAGTAGCTATAGCTAGCTGCTAGCCTATACTGCTTTCACTTTAATGCCCTTGCGGCATGAGTTCATTTTGTCAAAGGACATTAAATACAGTCGCTATTCATTTAATTGGAGTTACAGTTTTCGCATCGAACCAACGATTCATAGTTTTTTTTTTTCATTCTCTTTCCTACTACTTTCAACTCTCATCTTTAGTTTTCTGTGGTTTGATTTTCTTCTGTCTTTTTTTCTCTATATCATCATAGAGAACATAATATATTTACTTATTTTTTTTTCTCTTTTTATATCACACACATTTTTTGATATGATGTCTGAAAACAATAAATTTGAGAATGTTTTTCCATTTAATTTTTTCTTTTGGAAATCTATATCTATCTATATGATATGAAGAGATGTTTTTCTCGTAAAAGAACTTTGCATGCGAAAATGGGTTTTTTGAATCATATTCGACTTATTTTATTTGGAACCGTTGCTATGAGCTACGACTTATGCGACCAAATACGTATTCGAATACACGAAATTCATTCTCGCATCCGAAATGCAAAATTAAATCATTTAATTCAAATTGCGAAATGTCAATTGTCAAAATTAAATTTGTTGTTTTTCTTTTTTTTTTTAATGCATTTTACAAATTTTTCTGTTTGTATGGAATCGACACGAAAAAAAAAATTCTCTTCTTATAATATGCAAACCGAACAAACAACAAAAAAAAAAAAAAAAAAAATGAAAACAAAATTTATTCTGAAATCCAACAATTTGAACATCTTTACAATTTACAATCATGAACCGCGTGATCGCACTGAACATTGACAAATCCAAAATTTACACACCTTTGAAAACATATCCATTTGTCAAAAATCGAAACCAAAATTATTTTTCGAAAACAAAAAGCGGCAAAAAAATGACCGGATGCTATTCTCCGTGGAGATTGGTTGCTAACAAATTAGGCGTGGTCTCACATCATGCTAGGTAACACGCTTCTCAAATAATCCAACAGATTTCCTTCTTCCTATTTATTTCACAACAAAAATAATAATTACATATTGTATTATCAAAAACATATTATTATAACATTCAAAACAATGAAAAACCCACAACAACAACAACAAAAAAAAAAAGAAATGTTTCAAGTGAAAAAATCATCATTAAATATCATATTAATAATCATCAAAAGCATTTTTGGAATGATTTATCTTTCTCACTCTTATCAGTGTTTCTATTTTTACAAAAACCACGCCATTGTTATAATCTCTCTCAGTCCTTATCTCTCTCTCTACTTCTTATAATATGCAAACCGAACAAACACAAAAAAAAAAAAAAAAAATGAAAACAAAATTTATTCTGAAATCCAACAATTTGAACATCTTTACAATTTACAATCATGAACCGCGTGATCGCACTGAACATTGACAAATCCAAAATTTACACACCTTTGAAAACATATCCATTTGTCAAAAATCGAAACCAAAATTATTTTTCGAAAACAAAAAGCGGCAAAAAAATGACCGGATGCTATTCTCCGTGGAGATTGGTTGCTAACAAATTAGGCGTGGTCTCACATCATGCTAGGTAACACGCTTCTCAAATAATCCAACAGATTTCCTTCTTCCTATTTATTTCACAACAAAAATAATAATTACATATTGTATTATCAAAAACATATTATTATAACATTCAAAACAATGAAAAACCCACAACAACAACAACAAAAAAAAAAGAAATGTTTCAAGTGAAAAAATCATCATTAAATATCATATTAATAATCATCAAAAGCATTTTTGGAATGATTTATCTTTCTCACTCTTATCAGTGTTTCTATTTTTACAAAAACCACGCCATTGTTATAATCTCTCTCAGTCCTTATCTCTCTCTCTCTTTCTCTCTCTTTATTAGAATGTTCAAAGTTTCGATATTTGTGTGTTTCAGCGAAACCAATCATGCCTGCCATGTCATTTAAAACAACGTTTCAATAAAATGATGATTGTTTTGGCTGACATGGTGAACACAAAGAATCGTTCTCTGTCTGTCGCTTCTGTTACTTTTGTCGCCTTACTCAATTTTTATGCTCTCGATGGTGAGACATCTTTACAATTTTGCAGTGTTGATTAATCATTTGCTTGGATTTGCTTGCATTCAAGAAAATTATCCGACAAATTTTGCAACACTGCAATTTTGAGCTCTAGTCTCTTTTGCGCTGAAGCGATAATGTTTCCTACACAATCGTTAACGATTTTCTCGTTACACTTGCTTGATTACCCAATTGGCATCACTGATAAAACCGACCAGAATAATGACAACTTTCACATTCAAAACAGTTTGTCCAACTCATGCTCATCGGCTGATTTATTTCAATGGTTGCCCATCGTCATCAAACCAAATTAGTCAGCATTCAGCCCTGAAATTTAATAATCCCATGCCATCTGAATCGTTAATGATTTTGTGGGAAAAAAGTTCTTACTCAAACCAATTCTTCCAAAACATCAATAACTATCTCTCACTCTGTCACCTCTGTCTCTGTCTCTATCTTTATATCTGAGTTTCAGTGTATTTTGTCTCCCATTTCTATCCAACTATTACTATTGTAGTTCAAAATGTAGTTTTTCCACTTTAATAAATTCACAAAATTGGTGAACACAGAAAAAAACAACGGTTGTATGCATTTGATTCGAGTCACCACAGCCATAAATAAGCATTGGATGACACCAAAAATTGATGCAATGTTCCATTTCGAAAGTTCTAAAATTATTTCATTTGTTTTTTCCATTGAATGAAATTCAGTGGCCATGGATCTTATTATGGATTGTTTCCATTTGAATTGGCATCTATTGAACCGAATGCATTCAATCATTTTTTTTTTGGCAAATTTTCATTCTCTTGGAAATGAATGAAAGTTTATGAAACGATTCGATTATCTAAATAAATGTGTAAACCATTCTTCAATTCTGAATCTGTTCTATTTCATTCGCATCTCTACGCCTAATTCATCATCCATTATAATTTTCGATGATATTTTAACAAAAAAAAAATTAACTAAAAAATACAAATATTTAATTATTATTGACAATTAACACATAAAAACAATAATAACAAGAACGTTTTCCAAGTACGCATCTATTTTGGTAGTTTCTTATATTGTGATTGTGAGTTGTCAGTTGTCCGTTTTCAGTATCCACAGTATCAGTTTGAATAAATGGAAAGCTTTCTATCTTCTATCGTCTGTCGTATCCCTTAAAATTAGTGAAGCGTATGCCATTTTGGTCTCTTTTTTTCACATTCTATTGACAATCCATATAATTGAGTTGCTCAGAAATTTACCGAATTAGTGTTCGTCTTCGCGTGTATGTATGTACGTGTGTGTGTTTGAAGTATAAAAATAATGGATTTTAAAAGTTTTCCCTAAAAGTTGATTTGTTTTAGACAATCGATGTCAGCAAATATCAAGTCACTTGAATCTATTGAAGTAAACAGTTACTCTTTTGCACTGACCTGACTGCTTTCTTCGAAATTAATTTTCTTTTTCTCTTTTCTTTTCCATTGTTGTGTTTCATTTTCCGTCTATTCTTTAATAATAAAATTCATGATTGGGCATCTGAAATTTGGCCAGTCGGTAAAACATAAGAATTTGTTACACACAAACTTAAGTTTTACTTAAATCTCTGTAACCACATTGCCGATCAATCTTCCATTTTTCGCACACATAGTCCTGCAATTGTTTTTTGACAGTCATCGATATGCTGACGACAGCTCTACCAAAATGTGCCTTATTTGCCCAGCAAACGCCCCTGGATCTATACAATAAATACTCAGTTGCACACTAATAAAAGTTGTATATGTATAGAGTTGGCCAACGTTTTCTTTTCTTTGCTTTCCTTTTTTTTCAGCGAAAAAGGCAAATTTGTCTAGAACTGTTATCGATCATCAATGTTTGGCCATGAGTGCAAAAAAACAAAAACAAATTCCAATGCTGGTCATTGTGTGTAGTTGCCTTCACTATTTGTAGACGTTGTGTATTTTCAACTTGATTAGAGCATCACTTATCACTCTCTAGCGCTAACATTCCATGAACAATAAAAATAATATAAAACTCAAGTTCAATACTGATGTTGAGAATAAATGTTGTTGGTATACACATTTTCCTCTTGAGAAAATTTATTTCTTATTATTATTTTTCTGGTTTTATTATGCTTTGATTTGTGGAGTTGTGGATTTGTGTGATACGTAATATATTTATTTGGAATTCGGAAAGTAGCTTAAGTCAATTTAAAAGCTTTTATTCATAAAGAAATTCCCCCTTTCACATTTCACATGCTCCTGGCGCAATGAATCCCCGAATAAAAAAACTTATTCGCTGAATTGCTGTTTAAATTCAATATTTTCAATTTCATTGAGCAAATCGATATTAGACTCTCGATTTATATATTCATTTGTTCGTAGACCTGTAGCCCATGTAGTTCGTAGCTTATGTGTGTATTATGTAGTATGTAACATGAGAGTGAAAATGCAAAACTTTTGAAAGGGTGGCAAAATATTTGCTCCAAAAAAAAAAAAATAAACATTCATCAACTGAATGTTCAAACCAAAACATTCAACTAATTCCTTCGGATAAAATTATTATTATTTATCAATTTGGTTGAACAGAGTTTGCGAACTATGAACTGTTCCAACAAAATCCATATTTTCAAACAATTGAAAGTCCCTTTAGTTGTTGAATTAAATGTTTCAATTGTCGGTTATTATGATTATTCCCAAGGACACAAGTTTTTGTAAAAATAATAATATCGTAAAATAATAGCATCGTTGAGTTCACTATGCTCTGTGCTTTGTGCACATTGCACTTATCGTTGGGGAATTCATTTATGCTGGGCCTTCAGTCAATGTTTTTTCTTCTTTCTTTCTTTATTCAATGTTCTGATGTCATCGGTTGAATTTATGATCTATGATTCTTTCCATTCAAATCAAAAATGAAAACATCAGCTGAAAATGGCCAGAACAATTATGAAAAAAAATAATTGCAAAATTGATCCAAAATGTCATTCAAATGAATAAATTTAGCGATGGATTGGTTTTGCCGAATCGAATTTCCAAAGTCCAAACAAAATTCGATTTGGAACTGCCTTTTGAAAAGAGCACTGCATGCATCTGTTTATTTTGTCGTTTGATCGCTTTGAAGTATTTTTGGATGAAGACCTTCTCCTCAAGTATAGATATTGATATATTCATACGGCGATAAAAAGCATAAGTGAAATTGAAGCGAACATGAAAATGTCGAATGCGTCGTTTCGGCCTCACTCATCTCTTATGCAATGTTTTTTATTGTTTTATCGCTGTATGGATTTATTTGATAGACAAGTGCTTAGTAGCATCTTATTTTCTACTTTATACAAAAACTCATAGTTTTCAAATTTTTCCAAATTGATTATTCTCATATATTTTAATTTTTACTATCCGTTTGACATTTATTTTTCATTTTTTTACTTTCATATATGCTTGCGCAAAAATAAAAACTGAAAATTGAAAAAAAAAAAAAAATATTTAAAAATCGCACGAAAAAAACAAATCAAACATTCGCAAATTGAAAATTCGAAAAATTAAAAAAAAAAAAATATATGAACAAAAGTCATCACAATTCGCAAAACGATGATCAGAGCCGTGATTATTATGATGGACATTCGCACAATAATGATCATGCAAAGTAAGTAAAATTGTTTTTTTTTTCGTTCACGGTCAGCAATATATGTTCACCTATCAATTCGGCTCTCTTCATCTTACCGGCCCGATTCGAAACTGAAAAATGCACAGGAAAATGGCAATGGATTGATAGGCGAATACATATTGAATGATGTGCTTGAGTTTTTTTTTCTTTCATTTCTTTCCATGTTGTAATTAAGAATAGATTTATTTATCATTTTAAATTGAGTTTGTTTGTTTCACTTGAAATTTCTTCCTTTAGCTTTTCCAAATAAAAGTTAGTTAATTTGTCCGCTCTTTTCACACACACACGAGTTTGTTTAAATGCATTTGCATAGCGCTTGTTATTTTGTTTCGCATTCAACTTCACTCCCGAATCGAATTGACGAATCGATTACTCGAAATATTTCGATTCATAGTTTTGCGAAGAAAAACAAAACCCGCGATGTAAAATCTACAACTAAAATAATAAAATGAAAATTGTGATAAACTCAACGAATCTTTCTGAATAAATGTTTTAATACATGGATACAATGTACAATGCGATGCAATGATGATAGTTGATTTTTCATATTTTTTTTTCTCTTTTTTCTTTCGTTCTATTTTTCCCCTTTTTTTTTTCTCCATTCGATGTTCGATTTTATTTTTTTTTTCGTCAAGTTATTCGGATGAATCGCCATTGATACCGAATGAATTCTTGCAAGAGCCGCATGTAACAGCACAGGATTTAGGTGGCGAAGCAATTTTAGGTTTGATGCTTGAAAGTGAACCGGATTTATGGATACGGGCCGTACCACCTCATGTGAAAAGTTCACTAAAAGAAAAACAGGTACCAACTAGCATTTTATTCAATTCATATCAAATATGCATATCATCAACTATTTTTTTTTTTTTTCGTCAATTCTAAAATTTCGACAGCATGTAGAACGACAAGAGAGTATTTATGAATTCATAATGACGGAAAAACATCACTGCCAAAATTTGCTATTAATACAAAAAGTGTTTGTCGAAAGTCTTGTACGACATTTCAATGGACTGAGAAAAGAGAGTTTATTTCCGCGTTTGGCTGACCTAACCGATTTACACACTGGGTAAATGACATTCATAATTGAACTATTTCTTTTTGTTATGGGAGTGTTGTGTGACCCCATTTTCCATTTGACAGATTCCTAAAAAGGCTGCGTCTAAAACAGAAGGAAAATTTTATTATTGACAGCATAGCTGATCTAATGATTGATTTTTTTTCGAATCAATCGGATAAATTAATTAGTGCTTATGGTATGGTTCAGGCAATCCGAAGATTGACATTTCAAATAATATTTTCAATTAATATGTAATGTGTTCTGATATTCCAATCCAAAAGGTGAATATTGTTCAAATCATAATTCAGCACTGGAAAAAATAAAGGCCTATCAACATGATGATCATCGATTTTCGGAATGGTACAAACACAAAGAATCGAATCCATTGCTCAAACGGAAAGGTTTAAATGGGTTTACGTTGTCAGTGTCACAACGTTTAACCAAATATCCAATATTAATTGATGCTCAAATCAAAAAGGTTGGCACCGATGACATTGAACGCGAAAAATTAGAGCGCGCCAAAAAAATGATTAAAAATATTTTGGAAGTGGTGAATGCATGCGTTGCCGAACAAAATAAAGCCGATCGACGATTTGAAATATTCAAAAGAATCGATGCAAAATCAACAATTATGTTTAAAAATTCCAAATTCAGCAAAGCGGATATGATGCACGATAATCGAAAACTTAAGTGAGTATACGAATGAATGAACATTTTGGCATTGGCCATGTGTTCGATGTTCGAAGTTTAATCAAAATCAAAATACAATTAATTATTATTTCGTAGAATTCCATTTCGAATTTTCACCATTTTCTTGTGTCAATTCAATTTATGCATACAGATTCGAAGGCTTAGCGACATTGGTAACGGTTACACCACGTGTCAAAGCCCACGAAACGCCCGTCACCGTTGTCGTTCTCAGTGATTGTCTGTTCTTTTTACAAGAACAATCGCAAAAATACATTTTCTTTACGCCAGACAATAAGGCTGGCGTTGTGTCATTACAAAAGCTGTTAATACGTGAAAAAGCGGGCGAATCAAGAAGCATTTATATCATATCGACTGACATTAATTTTCCAGAAATGTACGAACTCAAAGTACAACAGCCAAAAGATAAAAACGAATGGATTAATACGATTCGGTAAGAAATTGTGACATCTGCAAAATGACAACCATAATCCACAACAAAAAACAAAAAAAACAAGAAAATAAATTCATAATCGATAATTTTACAGAGCGGCTGTTCAAGTGTGTCCAAGTGAGGAGCCCGAACTCGATGATCAATTGAGGGCCGAATTGAAACAGAAAAATTTGGAGGCAAAATATGCAAATATTCGAGAGCTAATCGGTGAGTATTTAAACTACATGTAATTTGATTGAGCTGTCCGAAAACAACGAACAAATGCAATATTAACATGTGCTTCAATGTAAAACACGCCAACAATTCATATCAAATTCATATAAAATCTGATAAACATACACATATTCATACTGTACATTTGCACATTTTCCTGTTATCCAATATTCGCTTGATTCAAATTGAAAAAAAAAGAAAACAAACACATATCACACACAATCAATTTGAAATCAAATGCGTCTTAACCAGTTTTGTTCTTTTGAATATTTTATTTTTACCGCCAAATATTGAATATGCATACACCAAAAAAACCATTACGAAAAAAAAAATTAAATAAAATATAAAATTGCTTATATATAAATACATATGATAAAAGCTTTGGAAGGTAGCCCATTACAAGGTAAGTTTAATTTCGGCAAATGTGACGATATTATTTTGAGCATGATGTTCATTTTTCATGTTGTTCAATTTATTTTGGCTTCATTGTAACCGTTTTCCGTTGCGTTTGCCGTTAGCCCGTTCTAGTATAATACGTTTCCAGTTGTTTTTGCCTGTAATTTCATTAATTTAATTGAATTTCATACAAAATACATAATTTCATTGACAATTAAAGAGTAAAGTAATTTATTCGGCAACAATATCGTATGGTGGTGGCGGTGTATCAATTCGTTCTACACACTGTCGAATAATGTCTGTTTCAGACGAAGCAAATGTACGTTGATTCAAATTCAATTGATTTTCCCTTTCGATGTTATTGTTGTCATGAATAATAATATTTAACGAATGAACACTAATGCAATCATTGCTGTGTAAGTGTGTTTGTATCGTTGGTGGCATTATTTCATGTGAAACATTCACATCCTGATCAACTTCAATATTATTTTCAGTCTCCACTTGATTTAATATATTTTGTCGACTCGATTCAGATGCTTGCACGATATTATTATTATTATTATTATTATTATCATTACGATGTGAGCGTGCATTGCGAATATTTGTAGCATTTTGTGCACGAGACGAAGAGTTTAGAAATAGGCGACTTTGACTCAAGCGTCGCACTAAATTTGTTGCATTCCGATTGAGTTGTCGATAATAGCGTCGACGAACGGGCCGTTCATATAAAATGGCAAATATTGAGGTCGATGATCGTTGATGTCGCTGTAAATTAGGATTCATATGAATCAATGTAGATGATGTTTCATCGTTTTCATGATTATTTCGTGAAATCAATGGATTTTGATTATTAATAATATCTTCAATTGATCCATTCAAACATTCAGCATCGTTACAACGGATTTCACTTCTGTATGAATGATGACGTCGATTTTTCTCTGCAAATAATAACGACCATAATAAAATGTCTCGGAACGTTTAGAGATGGAGAACTTACTCCGTTTGTTTGATGCATTGTTGCCATTGCATCCACACTTGGACATTCTAACACAATCGGATATTAATTTCATTGTAAATAAAGCGATAGCTCCAAGCATTGCGCCTAAAAATAAACCACTATAAAATGTCACCTGCACCGTTATCAACTCGGACCAGATGTGCCCATTTTTGTTTGTGTTTATTTCATTTGGATTTGGATTTGGATTTTTTGATTTGATTTTCTGATCGATTGCCATTATAAGAAATGTTAAATTTGATGCACACATTTCAAATAAATGGCATGCATTTGTGTTTTCTTCATTTTGTTGACAACGTTCATCCAATATGGGTGCATTTGTGCTATATTTATTCATTTTCCACACAGAATGCAGGTCGATGGGCGTCATTTCAGTTGCATTTATCGTTAACATATCCGTTGGTCGTCCATTTTCCATCGGTTTTGGTAACGCTTGCATCTGTTCAAATATTGGAACTGATGTGGGTGTAATGTTTGTTGGTTTTTTAGCTAAAATGTGATTCGGTATTAAAATGGAAAAAAAAACCCATTAGCTGGTTCGGGAAGAAAAATAAAGTTGAAGTCAAATTTTAACACTTACGACACATGTCACCATTCACTTTAACATTGTTTCGTCTGAGCCAAACAATCGACATATCCATTTGGGCATCGCACTTCATTCGATTCTCGTGGATATTTAGCTCTTGAAGTCGATTATTTACTGCAAAAGCAGCTAAATCCAATACAATCAACAAGTTTCCCGATAAATCAATTGATTTGACATTTGGCAGCTCTTCAAAGTACTTAACATGCAAATGTGTCAAGAACGATTTGTGTAAGTCCAATGTCTGCATTTAAGAAAATGAAATGGAAAATGTTGAGCACGAAAACACACACACACACACACACATAAACAACAACGAAAAGTTTAATTAAAAAAAACGGGACAATTCGAAATCGCAGCACATAATAAAAGTTGATACATGGCTCCGAGCCCCCATGTTGATATAGACTATGCACTCACTTGTAACGATTTGCTTTTCAGTATCGGTTCATTTGGCAAATGCATAAATTTGTTGACCGATAAGTCAACATTGGTTAATTGTGAATTTTCCTCAAATATCCGATTGTCGAACGATTCAAGTCGATTATTTGACAAATTTATACTTTTCAAATGCGTCAATGTTACAAATGCATCCAAATCAATGAAACTTATTGAGTTTCGATCCAATAAAATTGTATTCAGTCGATCAAATCCCTAAAAATATTCCAAACATTTTTTTTTTTCGTCGAATGAAAAAAAAAAAGAAGAAAATTCGACCAAATGCATTTTTCTACTCACATCAAAGCATTGATTATCGATGATGGTAATGTCATTGTTGCTTAAATCTAACCATTCAACAAATGATGATATTCCAATGTATCCACTAATTAAATGCTGACCGCTGCCCATGGAACGGAAATCATTTGGAAAATCAAAGAAACAAAAGAAACAAAAAATCAAATAAAATTAAAGTGAATGTACAATGTACAATGTTGTGTTATGTACTACCTGCAATTGGCTCTGTTCAAATTCCTATAAATATCACAAATGCACATTGTTGGACATCGTTCCATTTGAATTTGTGATGCCATTATATAGAGAGCCACATGGTGCAACAGCTGGATTATTACGATTATTGAGAAAACTATTCTTCGACAAATTTGAAACATTTTAGCATGAGTTTAATGTTTGAAAATCGAAAATTAAGGACATTCCGTTCCATTAGTTGTGTTGATGGAAATTTAATGAAAAACTTGGGGAATTTTTTATTTTTTTATTTTTTTTTTCTTATTTTTTTATTTGTTGCTTTGGCCGTGCTGTTCTTATTGCTATTGCCATTGGCTAAATGGTTTCCATCACCAAGCATCGTAAATTCACTGAAACTTGAAACGAAAACAAAATTCTATTTACTTTTGACTCATAATGCACAAGCACATTACAAACGTTGAATGGTGAAAAGTTTTCTGGAAACACCCGATACCCGACACTTACACCTAATAACCGTATATATATATATATATATATATATTTATAGTGTGTCGTTTCGGTTAACAAAATCAACACCTAATCGCTTATCTTATCTGCAATTTGTCATTTAAATTTGTGTTCGTTATCACACCCAAATGTGATTATTTTTTTACATTTTGCTTTTGCCATTGATTATATACCATATTTCGTTGTACTTTTTTTTTCACATCTTTATGATTTCCGTTTGATGACAATCATTGTTGGAATGAGCAAACAATTTGAGTCATCCAATGGCAAATGGCAAATGGTAAATGGTAAATGCACTCGTTCGAATTTTTCTTTCGATTTTTGATTAAATGAATCTTCATTGTCACGTAATTTATTTATTTTTTTTTATGTCTTATGAATGTATGTATGTTGTATGTGTGTTTATTGATGTTCTTGTATATCAAATGTTGGACATTTTTGTTGCTAATTCAATGACATAATTTCATTATTTTTAGTATTTTTTTTTTCTTCGAAATTTGTGTTTTACGATTTTTGTTTTATATTTTCCTGATGTTTCAGAAAAAATGCGACTCAAAGATATCGAACAAGCTCTGTTGCTCGACGAAAAAATCCGATTATATGCAAACGTTCTATTGGAATCGGGTGCACGTAACATTACCGAACCGAGTGGTATTGAATCATTTCTAACGAATTTCGAATCATATAAGCAACTCATCACCGATGACTGTGATACAGTTGAAATATCCAGACGTATATTTCATACCATACAAGAAATAAGCCAATTGGCATCGAATTTGTATAAAACAGCCACCGGTTTTGAATTACCAACACGTTTAAATGCGATTGGTGATCGAAATGCTGAACTATTTCAATCACCGAAATTACCCACACGAGCCGAAACATTTGGCGGTTTTGATGAACGCAGACAAAAACAACTTCATCTTCATCATCATTTTCAAATACCGCCAAACGGACAAGGTAACAACAATTTATTCAAAACAGGTTTACGCACAATTCATTGATGAATTTTATTTTGGTTTTCAAACATCATTTTATAAAATAATTCAATTACAAAATCATAAATTTTCTTTGATGGTTTAGTTAATGGTTCACCGTTGATAAGCACATCAAATTCATCCGTTTTGCTCAATGCAAACAATACAAATAGCAATGAGTGAGTAAATAAATCCGATCCAAACTTGTAAAATATTCTTTGACTTTTTGTTTTTTGTAATTATATTTTATTTTAAATCTTTCCAATTTTAGTCCAATGCACAAGGAATTAAATTACGAAGCATTACAAGTATCTCATCATTTGCATACATTGCTATGCATTGTAAATCAACAAATAACATCCATTGCCAGTCTGAATACGCAACTGAATTCATTGCGTGAAAATCCAAAAGCAATGTATCGACACAATGATCAATTGGAGGAATTGCGTAATCTTCAAGATAAATTACAAGAAGAGAAGCGAGAATTGCTACGACGCAAAGAACAATTCAAACAAGAAGAAAAAGAATTGGCCGATCAAAAGGCTGAAGTGGAAATAGAGCGAATAAAAGTACGTGCCGAACAAAAGGATATTATCCAACAGCGTGATGATCTCCATAAGAAAATGCAAATTCTATCGAATCAGGGTATATTGTCATCGTCAAATGTTGCATTATCACCGACCAGTATTGTTTGTAGCAGCAGTGATGATGCTGGACATCAAACACCGCATAGTAATATTGGTGCTAGCTGTAGTAATTTAACCGTTGACGATCACACGGATATGGGCAGTGCGAATAGTCTAAATGCGGAACATAGACGTAAGGATAAATGGCGATCGGCCAGCAGTAAGTGAAAAATTTAATCATTTGTATTGCACATTTTATTTTTTGTCGTTTCACATTCATTTGGAAATTTTGTTTCGGTGAGAAGAAAAAAAATAACTGAAAACATAAAAACGGCAAGGTCCTACAACACAAAAAAAAATAAAAAAAATTCAATTGAGTCAACCGTATTCACCACAATCATCCTATACATATTCATAAAAAAAAAGTTCGCTTTCATTGATTTTCATTTCATTCTGAACGCCCGTAAGTTTTATCGATTACATATTATTGAATAATAACATCGTTATTTGCATTTCTTCTAATTTTTATCTATCTCAATAGATTTACGGTCGTCGGTCGTTAGACGAATATCGTTTAAAGTTAAAAAGCCAAAAGACTAAATTGTTAAATCAAGAGTTTACTAAACTGATGAACACAACACACACACACACACACACACATACACACAATGAAAAAATACCCCATCAAACCAGTTTCACGTTAATAATTCAACTCTGAATTAACAAATACGTGATCTGTGCATAAAAAAGTGATGATTTATTCGAAAGCCAAAAAAAGCACAAACAAAATATGTATGAAAATTTTACGAAATAATTTATGAAATGAATACGAATAGCGCTCAATCAATTGCAAAACGTTGCAAAAATAAAAACAAACAAATAAATCAACCTCGACACTAATCGGAAGCAACAATTTGATCGACATATAAACGCACACATAATAAATGCTCAATGGGAATCGATTAGAAGATTTCAAAAGAACCATCGTTTTGTACTCTCAAAATGAACGAATCCGAATCATTCGAATGATAGAAGAAGAAAAAATGAAAATACAGAGAAAAAAAAACAATATTATAAAAATCTCAATGAAATCGATATCCGAGGTAAAAAGAATATTGAACATTCATAAAATTTGATCTGTAAACATTTGACAAATTTCGTTTGCATTTAAATTTTTTTGTTTTTGTTTTAGAAGAATTGAAAATCGCTTAAAAATTTGATTTTCCATTTTCTGTGAATAATCATAATAATTCAATGAATTGAAAATGTATTTTGAATTGATTTTAGGTTTTTCATTTTTTTTTTCTTTTGATTCTATTTTGTTGTGTTTGGTTTATGTTTTTGGCAATTCTCATTCAGAACTGTATCAAAGATAGTTCATTTGGAAATGTTTCCAAACCCATTTTTGAATTGATTTTATTCTTGTTGTGGCCTAATTTTTGTTGTCGATTTTTGAATTTTTCGAAATTTTGTTGAGTATGTTGTGTGTCTTTGGAGAGATATTTCGCTTTCAAATATTTCTCACACTAAATATACCATTTTTACAGCTGTTCACAATTTCCAAACAAATTCCATCACTTTTTTCCATTTTCTATTTTCAGCATTTCTCATTTGCATCCGATTGAAATTTTCTTTTTATCGTTATCACTCCATTACGAATGTCAATCGGATAAAAGCTATTTCCGAATTGAAATTATGAATTTTGAATTAAAAAAAACACACACAAATGCAAACTATACAAAATTACTCAAAGACTCATTCAGGTTCATTCATATGTCAGTATAAGTCGTTCGAAAAGTCGTCATTATTTGTTTATCCATTTACTGTTTAATTGGCTGTATGCATCCAAAGTCTTCCCTCTCAAATTTCCGTTGAATTTCCATTCGAAATGTTAATTCGCTGCGTTGTAGTACATATACCTTTCCGTAAAATCCATTCATTTATTATTTTCACAAAAATGGTTTCGATGCAATGTTGTACTGGAGAAAATATTAATTTAGGTCCTTTTCAACAGACAATTTTCTGTTTGGACCATTGTGCTCATACCTTTGCTGATGCTGATATCGGCGCTGTGTGTCCTTGTTCTTTCATCTCTGTATTTTTTGTTATTTACACATGCCAAAATATATTCATAATTCATGGAAAGCTTTTATCAGCTCTTTTTCATTCATAATGTATTCCGTATTGTCGACTCTTTTTTTTTTTATTCGTTTCATTTCGTTTCATTTCGTTTTGTTCTTTATGTTGTGGGTATCTATGTTTACGCTTCCTTAATGAGACTATTGTGGTTAGCGATGTTGGTTAAGCTTTTCGTCCATCGAATGGATATTAAACCACAGCTCAACGGCATACATATTATTAATACATGTATAAGTTGTAATGCGAACTAACTAAAAATCATTGTTTCGGTTAGCTTGAACCTAAAGTATTTACCATTTTTGGCTTTTGCAAAATTAATGCATGAATTAACTCATGAAATCAATTTGATTCTTATGTCTTCATTCCATTTTATCAGAATGTGATTTATACTGCTGCTTATTTGCATTTCAATTCCGATCCCGATCCATATGAACTTCGCACATATTATTCGAAAATGTTCGAAAAAAAATATATTCTATTTTATTCTTAATTTTTTAATTTTTTTCTTTTCCATTATTAGTTTCGAAAGCACCACCGGTTCATCTCCACAGTGCCACAAATGCACCAAAAGTCAACCAGTCAAGCATCAAACAACAGCTACCAATGAAACTATCATCTAATTCCAGGTAAATGGTCTTATTTCAATCAGACACAAAACAACTCATACAATTTCACATAAATCGCACAAACTTTTTCAACACCATGCATCACATGAACAAATACTACACATTCATTTTTATTCGCATACCGCATACTAGATGGCTTTGAAAACACTATCGTCCCTATTTCTTAAGATATTGTACATCATACGATTTTATACCATTCGATTATAATTTTAACTTATGCTATTATTTTTCAGTACAGTGTAAGATCAGTGCTGAAACACTTGGCTCATGTCATAGTCGGTTCATAACATCAGATTTATTTTGATTGAAATTCCCTAAATTATTTGGTCGCTTTTTATTTATGTGGATGTGCATTAGTTTTCAACATTTCACATCTTAATGCCGTTTTGATCGTAAACTGTCTCGTTTTGCAACAAAACGTTTGCTTAGAAAATTCTTCGTTAATGAAATGAATAAAATGAACTATCGCCAATTGTAAATGAATAAATTTGAATACAATTCTGTTTCTTAGGATGTGTTCAGCTGCCGAATGAATCTCAAATTTCCGAAATCGATTGAATAATCTTTCGAAGAAATGCATCAAATCGTGATTGCTCAGTGCTCAGTCATTATCATCGACATTCCGATGCATTCGAACCGTTAGAAAATATTTCGTCATTCTTTGATATTGATTGATTCCGAATAATTAAAATCAATATATGAGATTCGTTATGATATGCATTGTGTCATGTATTGGTGCAACAGTGCGGGTGAACGCAATGTCAGTTACCTTATACCTATATCGAACGGCACATGACAAATCGTTCTCATAATAAGAAACGATTACGTTTGCGTTATCTATTATACGTTTTTCGGCTCGTTGTATTGCAATATGCATATATAAAAATAATTATCATTCATTGTTGGCGTTGTGAGATTGCGTACATGTACATCATGAAGCAGAGACTTTGATTTGGCCCATCTTAAATGAAAATCCATGTTTATCAAATTAAATATTTTGTAAATTTTGAACAGCGCCTTTTGTCGAGAGGAGTGCATTTCATTTTTATATATAGTAGATAGATAGAAGAAGATAGAAGAAGATTAACATTGTAAATATTCTCACAATGATTTTTTTTTTGTTTAAATTTAATTTAATTTTATTTTCGGTGTTTTTCTCTCGGCCACTTTCTTTTTCGTCTGTCTTCGTTCAAATTTTCAATTTTCAATTTTCTGTTTTGAATCTTTTTGAAATAGCACAAAGTCTGAAAAATCAGTATCAACTAATTCACTTGCATCATCACCAATCGGTAGCTTTAACGGAGCTGGTATGGTTACACAACTTTTACCACTTAAATTAGCTGATAAAAAAGTAAGTTTTTAGAAATTCGATGATTCCAATATAATTCATATTTCACATATTGTGTTTTTGTTGTCACAGTGATTTTATTATTGGGTGGAAGACTTTAACTTTTTTTAATACTAAAAAGTTTTTTACTGCACTCCTTATCAATGCATTTGATTAATTTCATCGTAATTATTTCGTTTCTCAACGGTTTTTCCTTTTTATTTTTCTTATGATCATTTTGTTTGTATAGCAAAGCCAAATAATAACTCCAAATCATTCGCGCACCGGAAGCAGTCCGGCCATAATACAACAATTCAATATACCGACAACGGGAAATCCAGCAACACGGTATAATTTTATTCTGTTCTATTGAATTGATGTAATTGATTTGATTTAATTTAATTTTTTATGTCTCCATCGATAGGACAAATACTTACCCAAAATTACCGGATCGTTATCGTCAAGGGCATGAATCCAAATCATTTCAAACCGAACATGATCAAACCATATCACCAATAACCGGTCAAGTGAAATATAATCGCTTGAGTCAATACTCTATGAATTCATCACCACCATCGACTTCAACATCGCCAGCCGGACAACAGCAACAAAATACACGTAATATTTGTGATACACCAACTTCATCAAATATTCGACAAAATAAACAATCAGATTCGGGCAATTCCAACAAAACAGCACAGGTATATTACTGTTTACATGTATGCAATAACGAAAATCTCATGCATCAATCATTTCATTCGCTAAATTAATAGTTTAAATGTTTGAATTAATTTTTCGTAGGATTTCCGATCATCTGTGCCAAACGTAAAGGAAGAGGAGATTTATTTTTGACCCCAGCTCGAAGTCCAAATCTAAAATCCAAATAGAAACATTGATTTGAGAGAGCTGATGGATTGGTAAAATGTTTGATGGAAGAAAAAAACAAAACAAAAACAAAAATAACGAAACAACAGAATTATAGTCGCTCTTCAATAACAATTCATCCAAAATTCAAAACACTGAAGAGATTGAAAAATATTTTTAAGAACATACTGTGAACAGCATTCTGTGAACAGATTATTTAATTGACATTCATTGAATTATTATTATAATTATTATTATTATTATTATTATTATTACTATTACTATTATTATTATTATTATTAGTGAAAGAAGAGAGAAGAAAAAACACTAACATTGTGAAATCTATTAGCATTCCGAAATATTCTTATATTCCCTAAATCCTAAAAAAATTTGTATTCCACAGGGAACATTATTCCGGCAGTTGTCGCACTGATCGATTTACATGCCAATCAGTGTGACAACTGCCGGACAATTTCTCCTTGTGTATCTTCAACAAAAAAAAAAAGAAAGAAAGAAAATACAAAATAAATGAAATATCGTGATTATTGTTGCAAATATTGATTTTATGTTAGATTACTATTAAAAATGAAAAAAAAAAAAAAACTTAGAAAAGATTATTGTTTGACAGTGAATAGGGAAAATCGTCGCTTTTGTGGCAAAGATTGAGATATTGTACTTGTACAGAAGAAAGTTTTGAAACCTAAACAAAAATTGGTCATTTATTTGGTAAACAGTGTGCGTCTGTCTGTATATGAATATAGTTTTCATTAAAACATTTCACCATCTCAATTTTCTTTATTTTCTCGTGAACTATTCTTCTGTCTGTTTTCTTTGGATTTGTAGTCGATAAAAATTGCATGAGTAAGACGAATTGCCTAAACTTTGATGTAGTGAAATTTAAATTATGAAAAATAAACTGAACGCATAAAATGGCCTGTGTTATTGAATGTTTCTTCGGTGAACTAATTTAAATTATTCGGCCGGGCGATGAGCATCGAATGCTTCGCGTGAAAATTTTCAAAATCAAATCCAAAAAGGCACCACTCTTTTGAACTGACATTTTCTGAGTATTGGATTCGAGACATCATTCAGGGTAATTGATTCCGATTGTTTGTTGCCGTTGCAGCTTAATATATCCAAATATTTTGAGCAAAGAAATGGAAAATTGTTATTGCAATGGAAATGGATATGCATTTAGGAGACAAAATAAATATTCGGAATTGAAATTCATCTGTGAGACTTTGAAATTAAGAAAAAGTGAAAAAAACCACCAATTATTACTGTTTGTAATGTGTAACAAATAAATATATTTATATATAAACATAAACATAAACAATATATTGTATATGTGCGTGTGTGTGTGTGTGTGTGTGTGTGTGTGTGTGTGTGCGCGTAGTTGAAAACTGAAATTAAAACACAAGAAGAGAAGAAATAAAATAAAAAACAAATAAAAAAGAATAAATTGAATAAATTTTAAGCTGAGTCTATTTACAAATAAGCACCAAAAACAAAACAAAACAATGTTTGCCTTTTTCCAATTTATCTACTGTGATTTAGCCCATTTCCCGTTTCCAATTTATTGAATTGAATTGATTTCAAAATTTTAAAATAATTTCCAACCGAAATCAAATCAACAATTGTGTTTGGTTAATTGAAAATCAGATTCATGTGTTGGTTAAATTTTGGACTTTGTCAATTGTCATTCATACAAACTTTTTCTGTGGACGATGTTTTCACTTTCCGAACTGTTATAGCGTTTAATATTTTCTCAAACGAAGTTAGAAGAACTAATGTTATTAATATAAGAAAATGATTGCTCTGAAGGTTATAAAAAAAAAATCCATAATATTATTCAACATTTTAAATCAATGACAAACAGGCATATATTTAGAGGGCTTCATAATTATAAGATGTATTCATTATTATTAACTATAGTATTTTATTGTTTGTTTGGTACACACACACACACACAATTTTGAAACCGCCGATTTTTCGAATTTGAACGAAATGGTACAAAGTTTGTACTACAAACTAAACTATTCCATTACCAATATACCTGACATCTGAATTGAAAATTCGTCTATCCCGGCAAAATGATGTTCAGAACATTTTACTTCTTCTTCCAAATGAAAATAAAGCAAAAAACAAAAAACAAAAAAGGAATAATTTAATTATCTCATTACAAGTTTAAGCAAATATTGGAAAACAACAAAAATTTATTCGAAATATAATATTGCGGTTGAATGAGAACCGAACAATTTCATTTCAATGGCTTAGGCCAATGCAAGAAAGAATACAGTAGAACTACATAAACTTTAAGCAATTGCATAAGTTGCAACGTCAATGAATGTATAGCATTTCGAAATTAAACTAATAATTATAAATGAAAATATGTGCGCGATATGCGAATATTCGAAAGGAAAAACATAACAATAAATTTCATGTATACGTATCAAATGAAAATGAAACCATTTTCCATTCTATTTAATCAAATGATATTTTTGTCTGATTTTTCATTGAAACCTGAACCCACCTCAATTGAGACAAATTTTTTTTTCTGAACAACGGTGAGTTGGTATCACTTTGTATGCCTGGATGATAAGGTGATTCTATGTGCAAATGTTGAATTCTTCGACCAAAACGGTTTGTATGTTTGCGATTTTTATTATTTTATTGAACGTTTTTAACGTTGAGCTAAATTCTAAATGAAAAAAAAAAGAAACATTTTCTCAAAGTTCAAGTCAAACAACATATTTATTTCGTATTCAACAACATCTTCGTATCAATTTCAAAAAGCATCATTTTCATTTTGAACCATTCAAATACGAAAATGCATCAAATTGAATCGATTTATAAATGTTGGTGTGTAATTTTTTATTGATCGAACTTATTATTTAGTTAAACAATTGTATTTATTTTCTCTCATTTTTTAATTTTACTATCAAATACCTGTACCTCCTTTACTTAACTTAAATCCAATTAATAATTCTGAAAAACATAAAAAGTGCCTACGGAATTATGCGGATCCTTAACATATACAAAATATTATAAAAATTAATCTTTCTGTTCTTTTATCTTTTCTGTCTTATAATTTGTATGGTTTTTCATGGAAAATATAAAAATTGCATTTAAAACAATTGTTTAACATAATTCAGGCCATCAATTTAAATATATTCTTCGATCATTTCAAATTTCATGGTATTTTTCGAATCTTTTCTCAGTTTGATTACGTTAATTCAGCGAATAAGCGCTGAAACATTGCACTGATTTTATATTGGGAATCACCCAATCGCAATGGCACGATAAAAACTGTGTGAGAAAAGATCAACCGAAAAATCTGTCGTCAAAATTCCCAATCATTTGGAGGAAAGGGGAAAAAACATAAGTTTAATTGTGTATTGTGTATGTTGTGTTGTAAACTGTGGACAGTAATATTTCATCTCTAAAAATCATCACTTTGAATCGAACAAAAAGATTCTTTCGATCGGACGAATTCACTAGATTTTTGTTTGTTTGTTTGTTTTTTTTTATAGAAATAATTATAAAATAAATTTGATCTAAATGCCTAATAAGTAGGTTATTCAATTGAAGAAAATCTAAGAGAATAGCATATATTTAGTACAAGTTCATGAGATTGAGATAAATGAAAGATCCATTCTAGAGCCTAAATTGAAATTGGAAATAATCGACTTTGTTTATATATGTCGATCGGTGGAAAAAACTATTTTGTACTTTTAGAATTTGTTGGATCTTGGACAAACAATAATATAAAGTCCTTAATTATTTTTGAATATCTTGAATAGAAAAATATGGTAAAAAAAGAAAAAAGAATTGTGATTGGTATGCGTAGCTGTCGATTGAAAATCGGTTTTCAGATGAACAATAACACAATGTTCTTGAAAGAGCTCCTCAATGGTTTTAAGGCCTTTAAATTATGTATTTTTATATATATTTATATGATAAAATTAATTGAATATTCATTTTATTGTAGTTGATGAGGTATGACGGAATCATTGTATGTGTGATGTAATTGTGATGTGTAGCCCTAATCAACCAATCAATGAATCAATCAATCATTCAATCAATTTAAAGTAACTTAATTTTGCTCAAAGTCTTATTGTGAAAGTAAAGGAATCGGCGTGTATAGGATCGGGCCATACGTGACGTTTTCTTTAATGGTGATACATCATCATCGGCTATTGTTGATTTTGTTGGTGATAAATTTTTATGTGATTTCGAAGCATTTGCATCATCTTTGGCCTTCGCTTTGACAAAGCACATCTAAATAACATAAAAATTCAAAAACGTCAGTACAACAGAGATTACAGATGAAAACTGCTTTTTTTTATCTCTTTTTTTTGTTGATTTCTTTTACCTTAAATACGATGTATCCAATAAAGCCTAAACTGATAACCAAAAATAAAAGTCCCGGTGGTGTGGCGGCTGTTTGTAGAAATGCAGCCAACAGCATTAATTGAATGTAAACTAATGTTGCACTACCGTAAACAATCACAACAAGGCCGATACTTTGACGAGGTGAAATGCTTTCTTCTGAATCACTGAGTGATTTTAATCTATTTGTAAATGCAGTACGTTGAGTTATCACATTTATTTGATCAATGGTCTTTAATTCGTCCACAGGTTCGGCAATCGATTCAGTGACATCATGTTCAGCTAATTTGATTACAGTTTTTGCTAGCGTTGTCGCTTCTTTACGTCGCAATGTGTAGGTTTCTTCTTTTTCAATATTTATCGATGACACAATTTTTTTCTGCAATTGAAATTTTTTCCCATAAACACTTGGATCAAATATATCGGTAGGTATATAAAATTTGATAAATTACCTCAGGTCTGGCAATGAATCGTAGATAACGAGCGATTGAGTCAATCCGATAGAGACAAACAGCGCACATTACTTTAAATGTTGGCCATAACATTAACATTATTGAACTGTGCAAAAATAACCGTGTCTTATATTGTAACATATCCATGATTTGCAGCATCGATTTTTGTGACAACAATGTACCTGTGTCATGAAATGAATAATGAACAATCAATTAAATACTATTATTTTTTTTGTTGAAGTCAGGTGAAAAAGACAAAAGAAAAAAAGAGAAGGAGAAATGAACAACAACATTTTTAGAAGAAATTAAAAACATTGAAGAAACCTTCAAAATCTATTTTTATCGCATTTGTACTTATCGCTACTCATCAAAATAATAATAATTTGCATAAATATGCCGCATGCCGAACACATAGTAAGGAACCTATTACTTTTTCTTCGAATAATTGAATAATTTACCGATGGAAAGTTTGCCCAATTTATTATCATTGTTTCTATTCTATGACGAGGGCACCGTATAAATTTGGTTTTATTTGCGATTAGCGATGCACGCACAGCGAATCATAAATAATGATCCATGATCAATTTGATTAGGATTTGTGTTTATTTGATGGGCTGAAAAAATTGACTATTCATCAAAATTGAAATATTTTGGTGGATTTGTCGCAAATTTTATGTTACCATCCATCATGCGATTACACCAAAATGAAGCATTATTATCGAACGCAACAAATGCGAGAGAATGAAAAAAAAGCCATATTTACTTATCTGCAAACTGAAAAAAAGTATTTGCTCGCAATAAATGGATTTTATTTGTTGAAGTAACCGATACCAAATTTGACGAAATCTCTTTTTATTAAAATGTCATGACAATACTTAAAATTGGCATAATTTTTATTAATATTTATTTTTAAATTTTTCAATGTATCAATATTATTCAATTCGGCTCGATAATAAAAAGGGAATGATCTTCTTCTGTCTATCGCTGTCCTCTTAATATAATTAATTGGCATTGATTTGCGCTTGAAAATAATATAATTTATATTTATTTTCCATTATCATTCGTTGTGTCACATTTGAGGCTTGAATGTGTTTAACCTTGAATATTTTTGGATTATTTGTGTCCCCACAGCAACGATTGCATGCGTATGACGTTTTATGCTTTAAGTAACCAATTTCACTTTGAATAATTTTATTTGTAAATAAACACATTCTTTTTGAAAGAAAAAAAAAAAATAAAAAGAAAAAAAGTGTCATGGTCCAGGTCGAAAAGTCAAAACTTTGACCGTTTGCACGGTATGAAAATATTATGGCTCATCATACATTACAAAGCAAGATTTATTATATTGATCACAATCAACGCACTTGCAAATAAATATAATTCTAATACAGAATATTTTATTGTCGCTAAAAAAAAGGAATGGAAATGATAAATTTTATTTTATTATTATGTTTGTGTATATCATGATAATATCATTAGCAAAATGATTTACATACACAGTTTTTCGTCTGAACATAAAATGATAATGCAATTCACGACTTTAGCTGGTGACCATAAATCTGACCATAAACAAACAAAACGGTGGCGGAAGAAAAAAAAAATAAGCGAACAGCCAAACATATATGAGACTGACAAAATGCGAAAACAGCACCATCAATGAAGATTATTGCTATCTTCTATCTTCTAAAAAGTACATATTTAACCACGAATTTGATTATCATTGTTGGTCGCATTGCTCTGTTGGCTCCGTGTTGAATTGGACAAAACGAAAGCAGGAACATAGATTTAAAATAAATTTGCCGAAACCCTAACACAAATTTTAAATACTTGAAAATGCCAAACATTCGGTCAATTTTTTTCTCTATTCGCCACCTAACAGTCTCCGGAGATACAAGAGTTTCCGTATCAAAATGTCTTTTTTCAGCAATTTTTTTTTCCATTTCATTATTTATCAATTTGCGATTAATATTCAAACCTCTCTCTCTCTCTCTTT
>GL501539.1:511826-531001 GCA_000149185.1 Mayetiola destructor | reverse complement strand
TCTCTCTCTCTCTTTCTCTCTTTCTCTCTCTCTTTTTCTCTCTCGTTAATTGCCAATGATAATAATCGTTCGCGCTTTGTGACTTTATCTCATGCAATTTTTAACATTGCATGAAAGATTTGATAATAATGATAAACAAAGTATGTTATTTTGATGGGAATTTTTGATGAATTCGATAAGTTGTTAAGTTGAATCCATCATTGATTTAACGAACATTTGGCTGAAGTGTGACTTATTATCACAAATAAATCATAACAATAAGGAGTCTGTGGGTGTGTGTGTGTGAGCGTTTTTTATTTCGGTAATTATTTATATTTCACCTTCTTTGCGTTAATTGCCAAAATGACATAGGAATTTCAAATGAACTGTAAATAATGTCTGATAAAGGCGGTCACAATAATTTTGATTATTGTCATAAAAATAGGAAATTTGGCGATGAAATGCAAATGCCAATTAAACTGACCTCGCTAACAATATTGATATTTTGATGAATGTATATTGTACATTTTTCATTCACGGTTGCATTTGTTTTGTTTTTTTTTTTTGACTCGGACCACACACATAGAATCTTAAAATGGCAATCTACATTTCTGTACAACAAGAATTTAGAACCTGCATATAATGGATTTACAGTATCCTCATTATTCATTGTTCATATATGTTTAGTTCAAGAACACCCTTTACGGTCTATATTGGTATTGTTAAATGACTGAAGTTCTTTAGATTTAAACGTATGCATTCATTTACATAAAATGCATTTTCTAAATCATTTTCGTTGCATGCGGCAATAGTGACTCCATAAATAAACGGACAGAAAAAAAAAACAAAAACAAAATGACGCATCATCAAATTCACATCGAATTAATGTTTTTTTGTGTATTTTTATGGTTTCCGTGGAGGATATTGAAAATCCAAAACAACATCGAAATGATGTTGAAAAGAAATATAGCATTAAATAGACACTAACATAAGAAACATTTTGAAGAATGACCCAAACATAGATAATTCCATAAAACAATATGAAAGAAAGAATACAACAAAAAATTTAAAAACTTATGCTACAAACGAAACTCACCAACTAATTGAATTGTATAAAAAGCAGTGTAGTTGAGCTTATCAAATGAATCGATACGTGAAAAATTTGCTTTTCGCTTATCGACCACATCCAATGGTACCGTTGAATTTTCTTGAATCGAAGACATTTTTTGGTTTCTTCTTTTGATTCTCCTGTTGCTGTTGTTGTTGTTGTTGTTGTTCTTCAAACTTTCTCTGTTTGATGTGTAGGAGATCTTGAAATTTTGTGGCTATTTTCAATTCTTCCTGTCGCAATAACCAATTTAATTCAGATGCAAATTTGTATGCCGGTTGCTTATTCTTTCTCTTTCCATATGTTTATATCACTTTCAAGTATTGTTCCAACCCCTTTGATGCCTGCTGAATATTGCGTGCTTGAATTCCGTTTTACTTTCTGCGTTTTTGTTTTATTCGGTTTTAAATTCGGTTTCGAGTTCTGTCAATCATTACAATTGGTTTTTTTTTCTTCTTTCGAATATTATATCTCACACTCCTCACTCTGTTCGTTCATACTATTAAAATTCACTATTAAAATTTTCGTTTCTCCGTTTAAATGAAAACAAAAAAACCAAAAAAAAAAATTTACAAAAATTTTGGTGATTCAACGATTTCAACGATCGGCACAAATTAAATTATTTGCCTTCAAAATGAATGCGAATTTGATATCACTTTCTAGATTATGCTCAAGGCGAAAAATTCTTGTAAAAACTTATTCAGAGTGGGTGTTTCGGCTTCATCCTTTGGATTTCTTTTGATCAATTGGAAGTGCATACTATTCAAGTAAATGTTTTTTATTTTACAGTACAAATTGAACAAACGACAAAAAATAATATGAGAATATAAAATTTGTTTCTTCTTCTTTTTTTCCAAAAAAAAAAAAAAAAATAAATTAAATAAAAATGTCTTTTTCTCTTGTTTTGGCTCAAACGGAAATGTTCAATTTAATTGTAATTGTCGGCTTTCTTTTCACACTTCACAAAAATCAATTGAATGTCATTTTAACATTATGACTATGGTTTAAACATCGTGTTGAATGTGTCAACCGAAAATGTTCATAATTTTTGGGCAATCGGTTTGGTGAACACCGTTCAAATGCGTGTTGGTTTTTTATTGTTTCTCTTTACTGTGGCCTCAAAAATGAAGAAATCACACAAATTTCTTCATTAATCGGATTTGTCAAGTATTTTGCTCTGTAGAAATTAATCTAAATGCGACACAAATAATTTTTATTCTTCTCGCAACAATTTTAAATGAAGCAAAATTTGTAAAATGTCTCTAACCGATCGCAACGATTATTTGAATTATTGGCATGGAAATTTTGTATTTATTAAAATTGACAATTTTTTCGCTCAGCTGTGAAAAAATGTTTCAATAGCAAGCAACAATATTAAACTGAAGAGCACATTTGTCGTACTTAAGTTTAAATATTATTTGGACTGTATTGTCAATGAGACTGGGTATCTGTGTGTGTGCGCGAATGAATGTATGTAATTTCTGTCGACTATTCCGACAACAGACTAATGACAGATCATAAAATATTATAGAGTCATCTAAACAGCCAATGGTCTCTGGTCTAACTACATAAGGTCCTACTCATAAGTATTGTTTGCGTCTGTGTGCATTTTGTGTTGGTATGCCACCGATATTTCAGCTGTATGGTCTTCGTCATACCATAAAATGCAATGTTTATACTTTTCTCTTTTGAATGTTTTTACTCTTTTCCATTTGCATTTGCGTTGGTATTTTTTTTTTTCGACTTCTTTTCGTTACATTAGGTTTCGTTCAAAATATCTAATCCACGAATGTGTCGCTGTGCATGTATTTCGTTGCGTTTATGTAGATTGTAGATATTTTCTTTTCGCTTCAAATTTTCGGTATTATTCATCGGTTGTTCTTTTTTGCTATTTTCGTCTCATCACATGCCATATATGTAAAATGAATACAATAAAATGTAGGATTTGTTGCTCGCTATGCTGTAAGTTTTTAATCAATGTTTATATTTTAATTTATTTCTTTCATTCATTTCTCTTTCGGGCTTTCTTTTCCAAGTGTTTCATGTTTTGTCGGTTCACATCTGAACCATTCTTTTTATCATTTTTATATTTTTATTTTTCCATCAATATAAACACAGATCGCCATCTATCGTCTTCATAAATATTTTCATCAGAGTTGCGGAAATTAGCCTGGCAAAGCGAACACAAGCAAACGAAAAATGAACACTGGTCATCATAAAATGCAGTCTTTTTTTTCCTTTATTTTATTATTGTTATACCAATACCATTACGATTCGGTTTCATCATCATCAAAAAGCATATATTCGTTTGACATTTACATCAATTGAACATTTGCAAACATATACAGTAAAGTAACATTAAAAGGACCACTTTGGTTGCTGGCATATTGGTTCACAAATGAGAAATGGTCATTCTTCAGAGAGTGGTCCTTATTTAGAGACTTTACTGTATCCATAGAAATGATTATTTATGTCATTCATGAACATTTAAAAATCGCGAATCGCGAAACATCTCGAATCTGATCGAAGCGAAGATTCATATTTCTCCACTTATAGTTGAATTCCAAAAACAAATAAAATGATGCAAATCGAGAGAACGATTACCATCAGCTGATAGTCCATGTTTTTTTGTTTTTCTTTTGGCTCTTGCATCGATGCCAGTCGTTTTAACTAATATTGAAATGATGATCGAACATTGCAGGTACCAAAAACTAAAAATTTTATCAAAACAAAAACAATATACAGAACAAAAAATAACAAAGAATCACAACCAAAACAAACGGGAACACAAAATGATTTCAAATCGAAAAGTCTCCGTTGATTGGAGTTTGGAAGATTTCCGACCAAAAGAGGAAAAAAAAAATTGTTCCACTTTGTCAGAGTGAATTATTATGTTACTGTGTACGAACATGCTTTGACTGCGTGATCAGTCAACGACATAAAACATACACATGCACATCTCAGCGTTGAAATCGAAAACAAAGTTAAATAAGCCATACTTTTGGGTTCTGAACCAACGCAATGCCATCATTTCTGAAATTTAGATTTGAATTGCGTTTCTTATCATTCGTGAAACTGAAACGTGATTTTATTAATAATCATCTTGATTATTATCGTGACAATTTTTCTGGGAAATTTAAATCAACCGTTTGGTTATCTTTTTATATGTTGTTTTATTCTATATTGAATTATATTTCAAATTTCTACCTTCCGCAAATCGCAGCACGCACTGTGCAGTTCTTCACATATGTGAAATGTGTTTTTGTTTGTTTTTTTTTTTTTTGGATGCAATCGATTTGAATTATTATCTCATCAGCAATATTTTTGCATGCATTGTTTCACCGAAACGTGTTGGTCAACACAGATGGTGTTGCAAAATGCTTGTATACTTGTCCAAATGAATCAAAGAATTCGGTTCTTAGCCACTAAAATTCAAATTCATCTAGAATCCGTAATATTGATTAGAACACGAGTGACAAATGTGTTCGTGAATGAGTTTCCAAATTTTGTTGAATTTTATCAGGAATCGTCTGTAGCGCTTTCCATCAAAATGAAAAAAAAAGAAGAAAAAATTAAATAGAAGGCGCTCAATAGTGCATTGCATACACTAACTTATTACTTATTCTGTTATTGCATCATGTTAACGCTTCAACATCTCAATTGTCGATACATTTGATAACCTTATGCCGACGTACGCAAAGACAATTCAATTCATAAAAAATGGAATGGATCATCAGACTGATTCAGTCGATATTGTATTCTCATGTCAATGCGGAAATGCAAAGTAAATTTGAACATTAAACCGGGAATCACGCACACGTAAACTGTATACTTACTATTGAGCAATCGAAATTTCTTTTGGACAATTCCAGAACAACAACAAAAATTTCGATTTTGTAATCGTTATCACGACAAAGTTCAATTGATAATAGTTTTTAATTTTGAATGTGTCAAACTTTGAATTTCTTCAAACTTTACGAAACAATATAATCATCATCAGACATATAAACATTGTGAATCAAATATGCTTATCAGAAAAAGTTTCATTGAACGTCTACCGATGATTGATAGGCATAATAAAGGAAATCTTTCTTATCGTCTATCAATTTTAAATGCAAACGACCAAATTTTTCTTCTTCTTTTTTTTTTTTTTTTTTGACCACATCTCATTCAATTCTTTGAATCATCATTTTCATTGTTTCGAATTTGATTCCGCCAGTTTTGCCATGGTTTGTTTTGTGTAGTGTCGTAACTGGGTGTCCAACATTCAGTTGAACTGATAGATTAAGTAGCCGGCACAATTTCTTTCTTTTTACTGAGTAAGTAAGGAAAAAAAAAACATCATTATATAATAATCGAAGTGCTATTGAAATTTTGATTTGAACGGCTTTGATTTGAGAATGCATCTAGAATGATATTTGTTGTCAACAGCGGAAAATTAATACAAATAATAATAATTTTATAATTAAAGAATATTGAAAAATAATGCAATTTGAATGATAATATAGTAAAATCAGCGATGCATTTATTGTCACGTTCGCCAATTTTCTTTGACATTCATTTCATACTCGCTTTGGACTGAATAATGCTATTTTTGGCCGACGGAGAATGTTTTTGATTTGAAAAATTGTTTTTAATTTTGTTTTTTTTTTCTTGTTATTTCTTTTTTTTTTTTTTCATATGTTAGAATCGCTGACTCCGAAGATCGGAGATGAGAATTGAAAGAAATGTAAACATGTTGAGACAGATTTGACAGAAAAATAGGGGAGATCAATGTGGAAGAGTCACCAAACAAATGAGATAAATGTCATTTAAATAAAGAAAAAAAAAGAAGAAATTCTTATCTGATAACAAAACGTTCATAGAAAATCAAATTTTTTCTCTTTTCAATTCGCAAACGATTATTTATTATAAAAATTCTAATAAAATTGTTTTGCCATTTCGGTTTAAACTCTCAATGAGAAAAGTGTCACTGCAACTATGCCAGACTGATCATGTGCATACTGTGATTCCGAAGAATGATTAAAAAAAATACAATTATTATTAAGTCAAGTTTATCGCATAACTGTTCGACCTTTACCGACTGACGAACATTTGAACTATAGTCTCGTGAAAGATGATTAGTTCCTCGATTCGTTTTGAATTCACAAACAAGTAATTATAGTCAAAATGATGTTCGTTGAGAATTGAGAATTCTTTTATCAATTTCACTTTCGGAAAGCATACATAGTCCTAGTCGGTGAAATGAAATCCAAATTATAGGCTCACAACCATCTTGAAAATAAAATTTACGATAAAATTATGGTGGCCTCCGTCTGATGCATATTTCAACGGATCAACTAATTGGTTTACTGTTTCAATGTTCTTAAACAGACGATACAAAACTAGGAAAACAGTAGATATGTAACAAAAATCACAAATTCAATGAAATTACTCATTTGATCCATCAGACTATGAGCCCAATAATTTTCTTGGTTTTTTTTTTTCACCTAATACGTTAATCAAAATAACTAACGATTTGCGTTTTCGACTGCCAATTGGCAAGCATTCATCGTTCTGTTTAATTCTCTTCGGTGGCAACAAGAAACCAGAAGTGTGATCATTTGTTGTCTTCAGGCGACGTCTGTCTTCCTTTGGCATAATTATATTTGAATAATTTTCTACAGTCGGCACAGTCCATTTTTGTTTTTCCAGCTTTTGAATCATACGAACGAAGTAAAAAAAAAAAAAGAACAGCAACGCAAATTCTCGAAATTAACAACAATTTGTTTTATCGACAAGAATTCTTCAGACGTAAATATTTATGAAGTGCATATTTTACCGGCCGGTTTTTTTTTCCTGTATGGATTTGCCTTCTTTTTTCCTTTTCTTTGCTCAGCTATTCTCATTCGTTCGATTGTTTTGTATAGTTTTGTGAATATATTGATTGACTTCCATAAAAATGCGTGCATATTGTTTATGCATGAGGCATTGTTCACAGGTTTGAATGTCCGAATATTTGTGCTTGTGATTTGCCATATATGATAAAATACTACGCAATAAACATTCGCAAAAATGCAAACGCTTTTCAAACCGGCGAATCTGTTTGATACCGGTTTCATGTCAAGCGAAGATCATTTCCAATATTTTCATCAAGTATCGATTGATAAGTTTTTTTTGTTGTTGTTGTTGTCGGTTCACGATGCAACGTGTTTAGGATGGCTGCACGTCTACTAGCTACTATTTATATTGGCCTGGATGCGCAGGGCCGAACGATTGCCGTTTTGCATTGTTCATATGGATTGGAAGAAGACTGAAACTTTGCCTTATCGCGAAAAAATAAATAAATATGACATAGACCCCTCGGCCAGTGCATAATCAACAAAATAAAGGAGGAAATTGTACAAACAATAATTATTATTTATGATTAATTTTGTTAGGAAGATTAATTGGATTGGCAAACTTGTTTTCTTTTAAGTGCTGCTGATTCAGTGAATCTTTTAGCTCTTAGGCGAGCTCAAAATGGATATGAAGGTTACAAGTTACAATTATTATAGTCATACCGTGTATTATATGCCCTACGTTAACTTGAAATAAAACCAGCAATTGATTTGGTTTCTTGTTGTCGATTTTACCTTTGCCATCTTTTTTTCTCTCTTTCCAATATCGTTTAGCATGTTCAATTGTGAACATTAAGTTTACCGGACGTTCTACGTTCTGTTGTTTCTGGCGGCCAGATCTCGTGCTATTTTCTCATTGAATTTCACTTGAAAATGAATAAGTATTGAGTACAAAGCATGCAACATGAAACTTAAAATGACTTTAAATGGTATAATTATGTTAAAAATGAAAACGACATCGTCAAACGAACACAACAAATTGAAAGGAAAAAAATGATCGAGCTCGACGGAGCAAATGCACAAACGCATTTTTTTTTTCTTTTTTGCATTCGTTCAACCGTGCTGTCCTGAGTCTTGAGCTAAACGGTGTGCGAATATAATATGGAAATTGGCTACACCGAAAAGGAAAAATAATAATAATTCGTTAAACTAAAAGAATTGGTTTTGAATATTGCGGTATTGCAATTCATCATTTTTTTTTATTTTAAATTGGGCTCTCAATTGAAGGACATTTCGATCTAAAATAGCTGATACCTGATACTGGAACGCCTTTTACAAACTGGCAAAATGATCGACATAAACAATAAACAAATGCCAAATGTTTATGAAAAAAAAAAAACAAAAATTATTTCTCTTTCAAGTCTGACGTATATGATTGAACAGAAAATTTCCTCGTGTATCTTCATTTCATTTGTTGACGAAAAAGTCTTTTTATTTTTTTCATGGTGATCCTATTCATTCACTTTATTTTCAGATGTGTTTACACTCTGAACTGATCATGCACAAATCACGTGTACAAATGTAAGCATATGCTGTTTGGATGGAATATATATATATATATATACAATAATAAAACCTAAGCACCCAAAAAAAAAAAGAAGCAATACAAATGACTATGGAAAATTCCAACCAAACAACCCAAATGCATTAAAAGACGCATGAATTTCAACCATATGAACCAACTAACGCACAATATCATACAAATACAGCATTTACAGTTTACAGCACACATTTGAACACCACAAAAACACACACACACACACATTTACATGAAGTGAAAGAATGAGCACATCGTTCTCTGTCTGCGATATTCGAGATAGTAAACAAATTGAGTATTTTTTTTTTCTCTCTTTTTAATTTGAACCTCAAAACTCTTTCAAAAAATCACGAATCACAATGTTTACAGAATGTAAAAGTAAACGAAAGCTATCAGCTGTTTTGCAAATAAATACATTGAATCATCAATGAACTGTGATATTTTACGAGAGGAAAAGACCAGACACGATAGACACCGAATTGATTCCGATTGTTGTTATTCGTTCCGAAATTATTGTTTCCAAATTTCAAGCAGAATTTCAGAATGAATGCTTAAGAACAATGTGAAATGTTTGGTTTTATTTGGTTACCCCAAATGTGTGTGCGTCCGGACGAGGCCAATATTATTCGTCAAACACAGGTGGAAAATAATACTGATGAATGTGATTCCATTGTGAAAGTTAAGCAATGAAATGTTGATAATTTCAGATTGTCCCAACTTTCCATTGAATGGCTCGTTTGGGAATTTTTCATAAAACTGATAACAGACACACATTGTGTCCGAATCATATATGAAAGCGACAAATGTGACCGGATTATTTTGATTTATATTCAATGTTCAAATAGCAATGACCATCACACATTTATGCAATCATTCTCTAACCAACAACCATCAATTCAAACTTCTGCCGATATCAATTCATTTTCAGTTTTAAAATGAAAATAAATTGAGAATGAAAATATTCCTTTTTGTTATTTGTTTTTTGTAAATTGAAATCGTTCTCATGGCAGAACAACATCAATGATATGTTCATGTGATCGATGCGTGCTCTGATGTGATGTCATTTTACTCAAGCCCATTTGCACTCATGCATTGAATCACGTTCACCATTTGTTGTTCTCAATGGGATGTTTTGCTGTAGTAGTTTTGAATATCTACGGCATTGTAAGAACATATCCGCGTCCAAATAAAATGAAACTGTCCAAAGATAAGCTTTGAATAGGATTGTTTGTACCAAATGCCGGATTGAATAATAATGATAATAATAATAATTTATGGTAAACACTCTGTCGCAAGGATATTTGGAATAGGAAAATTTCATAACACGTCTTTTCACGTATTATTGTTTTTAATTGATGTTTTTCATTGATTTACCCGAACCATTCGGTAAACTCGACGAAAATAAGTACAAAACAAAGAAACATAAGCTAAAAATAAAGGCAACTGTTCAAATGCATAACAAATGTGTTGGCTACTTACGACCTAATGTGTTTAGCTTGCGAATTCAGTTCAATTCATTACGTATTTTTGAAAATGAATAACAATAATAAAATTGTTCAATATTAGAAACCAAAACACTTTCAGAATAATAGTGACGTCTATATTCCACACTTTATACGAACGACTTTTATGAAAAACAAGACAATGTTTACTTTAAATATACTACAATTTAGTTCACAGATTCTCAGCAAATAAGAAGCAAAAAAAAATCATTAACAAGATACAATAGCGGCAACGCAAAATGATAAGAAAATGCAATTGAACATTTGAGCCGGAATTTAAGTTGCTGTTGGATTCCCACTTTTGGATCTTTATGTGTTTGTTTATTTGTTTATTCGAATTTAACGTTGTCGGTTGCTCAAGTTCAAATTGAGAATATTTACGTCAATTCATGCCGTCGAATCTCCAGCAAACATTTAACAAACAAGTCTAACATTTAACGCAACCAGGAGAATTAAACGTAAAACTCAAAATAATGCGAAAAATATTATTGTTGTGCGAAATAGATATTTTTTAATTCTCATCATTTTAATGATGCTATCGTAACTGGCTTTCATTTGACTTTGAATCGCTGAATTTTATTACTGCAAATGGTTTTAGTTTTGATTTAATGACATTTTTGTTTTTCATTACACTTTGTCTCTATTGTTTCATCTTTTTCCAAATTAATATTCAATGCGACGCATTTTGATGTGTCTTCTTGAGAGAAAGAGAGAGAGAGAGATGAAGACTATCGCAATAAAATAATATTGAATAATCATAGATTCCCCAAGCATAATGATAATAATATTTGAGATCAATAAACGCTATTTAAACGATAAAATAAATACGTCATCGATTGACGACAAAACTTTTCTGAATGAATAAATCATTTTCTATCACTATGCACTATGGTTAATGTGTATGATTGCAGCTTTTAAAATTGTTCATCGTCATGATGGGGTACAAGGGCAAGTACTTCCATCATCGTGTCCATCAAATTGATTTTATTCTCTTCTTCGAAATAATTACGATAAAATTCATCCAAACTTTCATTGAATATAACAATTATTTTGTCAATTCGGTCGAATGGTTGGTTGGTTGATTCGATTGGCTATTAAATTTTATCACCTGAACACTTGATCAGAATAGCAATGAGCGTGCTCAAGTCTTAAATGAAAACTTCATTAATTTGAATGCTACGCAGATGCTTTATCCATAAATAATAGTTTTCTGTTTCGGGTCTTCCTTCGTCCGGCTGCACATGATTGTCATATTAGATCTGTTTTTTTTTTTTTTTTTGATTTTAGACAACGAAATGGACGACGAAAATATTGTGGGCGACCTTTCAACACATTCAATTGATTAGATCAAGTTCAAATTGGACTGAATTGCCTTCAAAATCAATTTTAAGTAGAAAAAATCCATCGAAATTTGGCGCTGAACATTTTATTCAATTGAATGAAACCGGTGCATGCATAAAATATCATAAGCTCATTGAATTGATGATTATTTTTTTTTGTTATTGTTTACATGCATTTAAATAAAATAAATAAGCGAATGACATGTGTGCTTGGGTATTTGGGTGTGATCATAGTTTTCATCGCAATAATAAGATGAATGTCGATTTATAAATCTGAATACGTGCGGTAAGAATCGTGCGCACATCTTCAATGCACACAGCCTGTGACCGGTCAGTTATTAATTAATTATAAGAGAAAAATGGGGAACAAAATTGAGCCAAGGCAAACGCAAAACATATTTGTCGCACATTTGATATTAAAACTGCTCTAGATTCTCTTTCTTTCAGTGTGTGTTTTGTGATTATGATTCACAACATGGCTTTCTCTGATGTATCAAAATTTAACTTGATAGAACACAATAAATATTGAGAGCCCACAACAAACGTCGCACATTACAGCGGTTGATAAACAGCTGCTTTTTCGATGAATAAGTTCAACGATCAAAAAACACCATTGTCATGAATGGTGAACGATAACGCATATGTAAACATTGTTTCGGTTTATTGCATTAATTGTTTTTGTGTTTTTTTTTTGCATGCAATTATTATTTATAAACAGTGTACAGTGAACACAAAGCAGCAAAGGATAAAGAAAAAGAGGCGCATTCATTAATGATGACAGCGTAAACTCCATACACAACAAAAAAATCCACTTTTTCGGCCAACAAAGTTCAACAAATCTTTCAATTTGTAATTCAATTAAATTCTATGTCAAGTGATAATCGAACTTTTGTGAACGAGATGTTTTTTTTTCAAAATTCATTTTATGCGTATCGGCCTGTTTGCAATATGCCGATTGAACTTCAATCGTCTGGCCCCGAAATCACAGACTATTTTATTCTATGAGCTTTGTATTTTATTATAATTTTTATCAACGAGTCAAAACAATTGATGTTTTCATTTATTTTTTCATTTTAAAATCATTTCTGGATCGTAACCGAATGAATTTATCAAAAAATTTGAAAAAATCTTTCAACAATGAAATTCAATAATAATAAAACTATTTGAAAAATATTCGAAAACAAATGAAAATTTAAACCAAATATGAGAAACGCGACCTTGTTCATACATATTATATTGTTTGCCTGTTGGACAGTCATTGTGCTCATTCTTTCTTTTTTCACTCTGAAAAAGTTGACAACAATGATAACAATCATTTTCGTAGACCGGCTTAATATGAACGACTATGACTTAGTACTTTGTCACCATTTATTGTTTACAATTAACGAAAAAAATTGTCTATTTCTGTAGGATAGATTTTTGATTCATGTGCCGTTTTCATACACTTTACTCATATTTTAACACTTTTATCGACAAAAACAAAAAAAAACTTTTGAACACAAATTTCAAGGGTAAAACGCATTTCATTTAATTGGCCAGGGTTGCGAGGTTTGCCGGACAATTGTCCGAAACTTCAAGCCAAACACCACTTAAAAGAATGACTTTCGTTTGACAGGCAAATGCCAATGGACAATAATTACCGGGCAAAATAAACGAAATACAACATTTTGCTAATGAACGAACGGTTACAAATTTAAAAATTTCGAATCATTTCCTATCACCAGGTAATTTGGTATTGGATACTCCGTGCATTATGCTATGTGATTGCGCAAAAAAGTTTAAAGTTTCATGAAAAGCTCAAAGCATTTAAAAATTACTATCATAAAAGTGCAGAGAAATTTGTACGATTATTATGAATGAAGACAGTGACATCTGGTGACAGTCTGAATTCAGTTCCGAACCCATTGAGGACTATTCATATGTTTAAACATTGGGCATTTATACAAGTAGATGGCACGATCACATTGAAATGTAGCTAAACTCACTCTCTTTTGTTTGAAATTCGATTTGAATGATTTTGATGGCCGGTTTTTTGCTCAATCGAATCGTCAAATGAGCATGCAAATAAGAAAATTTTATGAAAGAATAAAAAAATAAAAAATCCTCGACCGCAAAATAATAACATCAGCTCTACACAATATTTCCCACCGACAAATCCCACATTCATAAAATAAGAAATTACAAGTAAAAATAAATTCAAAAACAAATATGGAACAAAATGACAATACCCATTTAGAGACTTAAATACATTCATATAAAGGATTTGCACAGAAACATTTTCCAACAATACGAATACGAATTCTAAATAATATCAAATCACGCGATCTGCATTTGTTTCCATAAAGTCGCCTGGTCGCTCATTTGTATTCGTCGTCGTTGCTCGAATCAATGTTTTTTGCCATTTCCCCCCCCCCCCCCCCCCCCAACTGCCTGACAATTCGTTAATGTTTGTTTTGATATTATTTCGGGCGACCGCTTTTCTTTGCTTCAATCGTCGTTGGTCACATGGATGAATATATTCCGTTTTGTTCATAGGATTTTTTTTTTTTTCGGAAATCAGATAACATTCGAAAGTGAATTATTATTTATTGTACATTCTTTTCGATTGAATGAACAAGCCGAGGAAAAAATAATAACAGCAAATATTGTTGGTATCGATGAACGATATTCATTTTTATTTGAAAATCAATTAGTCAAAATTCCGGGGAAATAAAATAAATTCAATCCGTTGTCGAATTAGTTTGTGCTATTTTCGTCGTTTTTTTTCATTTTTTTTTCGGTATTTGGTACGTGAACGGTAATTTCTGTTGTCTGAGAAGAAGAAGAAGAAGAACGAAAAAAATAAATAAAAAACAAAACCAATGGCCTTGAATAGACTGACCGAATTATAGTGAGGCGATCGATGGCATCAAATTCAAATTACATATGATAACGGTTCATTTGAAATTGACCATTCATTTCTATTTTGGCACCAACCATAAATAAATACGTCAAGGTGAGTTAGTAGTATTGTATTGTATATTTTCTATGGTTGAAGGTACTTTTGTATCATGTATCCATATATCAAAAGAACAAAGAGCATTCATTTAAAAAGCGATCTATTTCTCAAGTGTCGTTCGGTCTTCAACATTTGAAATTGATATTGTGTGTCGATTTGCTTTGACATCTCAAGTAAATGGTATTTGATGTTGCGTCTTCTATTAGTAACACATGGCTTTGATGTCATTTGCTTTCGATGTTCAATGCACAATGCACCATCATCAATGAATTGAAAGGGGGAAAAAAAACAGAACAAAATACAATTTTCATCTGTATGCTGAATGCTGTATGCCATGTCATGTCATGCCATGGAATGCGATTCAATCTCATACATGAGACATAATGAGTTTATGTGTGCATAAGAATTATGTATATATTCGTATAGTAATAATAAATAAGTTTAGCTTAAGGTTCAGAGAGTGCAATCTTCTGTAGTTTTTCAATATATATGGATGCATTCAGATGCAATTTTCACATGTACCTATTTTTCATTTTCTTTGGATCCATTCAAAATATAGCATAAATAAATGACACACGACAATGAAAATGAATAAACAAATACACAGCAAAAAGCAGGCGGTCAGGCGAACAAGCAGTCTACCATATATGCATATCAAGTCATTTCGGCGTTGCATGCAATAATTTTCTCCAGTTATTCGAGTCTTTGGATTTCATGCTGTTTTGCGTTCAGTATGCGCATTACAAATATTCTCATGAGTATTAGAAAATGAATCCTAGTACCGTCAGTTCAGAGTATAGAGCATGGAACACCGAATACCAAATATATGGATAATGGATAGTTGATTGGAATAGTAGTGGCAGTAGCGTGATTCGTGATTGTATGAAACAAAAAACACAATTCACTACTGTGAATGTTTATTCACAGGCCAAAAAAAAAAAGAAATACCCGAGAATGACTCAAATAATGAAACATTGTTGTGAAGCTTGAATCTAGCTATTGATAGTTTTGCATGTTTATTTGCCTTTCAACTAAACTAGCTTATAGCACAGCGATTAACTGTCCTGAAAGGTAAAGTTAGCAGGAAAATAATTTTCGTATTGTATTAAAAGCTCGACACATCGGTACAAATGTGTCGTGTATACATTGTACATGCAAAAAAGACGCAAAGTATGGCAAAAAAAAAAAAATCTTTCAGGCTGAACTACTATAAACTAAAAGATTGCAGGAAATTTCGCATGATCAGAAACGAAACCGAAGGATTTTGCTTGATTTTGGTTTGTTTCCCATTTCACGAATTAATTTCCAAGGCGCCGCACGAAAAATTACCATCATTTATAACAGTGTATCGGTCGGCACATTATTATACAAGTATAAGCATAGCGCACAAAATACACATCGGTACACATTCATTGCGAAACATGGAGCGCACAGCAAGCACACAGAGCACATGACCAGCAAAACAAATATTTTCCGTATATATGATTCAGTTGATCAATGGTTTCACGCGAAAATGAACGTGTTGCTTTCATTGTCCGTCGGTATTCACTGACATTCAGTTATACTGATTTGAAATAACACAAGTGAATAACGGAACACCGAACAAACCGAACCATAAGAAAAACGAAAGGAAAAAAAGCTTTCAATAAAATAATTATAAAAAAAAAAACTAACAAACATATTTTCAACTGATTCAGAGCAATCATCAGATAAGCCAAAAGTGATATTGCATCGACTCATAGAAAGAGAGAGGGAGAGAGAGAGAGAAAGAGAGAAAGAAGGAGAGAGTGAATCAACGGAAAAGGAACGGAAAAAATTGTCAGTTCGATGCGCCCAACAGAATATCAGCTGTGAGAAAGAATATTGATTAAAAACAAATTTAAAAAAAACAACAGTTTTTGAGTAAACAACATTTTCGATAAAGTGAACGAAACGGACAAATTATGGAATAATAATCGAAAAAATATATCATTTTGAGCCTAATATTTATGCTCGAAAATGCGCGAATTCTTACATAAAATGATTTACTAAATTATTTCGAGCCCATTGAGTTGATGATAAGTTTATTTATTTATTTAGTTTGAATTTATCGGCCATTTTAGAACTTTGCCATTTTAGAACTTCGCGAATGCGATTTTATTGTTTATGTTAATTATTATTAGTATTTTCCGTTCATGTGAATCGAAAGACAAGATTTTGGTGTCGAATTCATTTCATTACACGTGGTGAGCCAATGGATCTTGGAAAAATTGACAAAAGAAAAAAAAACAAAATCAAATTTTTGTATGAAGGAACGTTCAAATGAAAACATTCGTTGGCCTTTGGTTTTGTTTATTTGAATTTAAAAATGAAAATACAATCGAAATGATCTTCACTGTCTGTTTCGTACTCAATATTTCGTCGTTGGCAAACAATTTTCGTTTAATACATAAAAATGAACTGTGTCACATTGATACTACCGATTTTATTAACCTTCCGGTTTGTCAATTGAAATATACCCACACACACACATACAGTCAATCCTCATTCCGCCTAAAAACGAAAATCATTAGAATATATGATTAATGAAAAGCCATTTCGTTCGAAGAGAGACACGTCTTTTCCAATGGCATTTTAATTAATTGACGACCAAACATTTTCTTGGTTTTTTTTTCTTCAGAAATATAATATTCACACAGCTGAATGAAAATGAAGCAGCCAATAAATTGACTGAGAATGAAATTAACTGGCTCAAAATTTTAAATATAGTTTGGATTTCCAAAAATATCCTCTCAAATATCGAAAAATATTAATTGAGTTCTAATTGGAAAAAATATTGAGAGAGGAATTTGCAATAAAATTCTGATAACAATCACAACGGATTGCATTTCTATTGGAATCAAATATTCTGTTGCAAATGACAACGAATCATATGCTATTAACAGAAATGTATTTGCCTGAAAATTATTTTTAAACCCAAATAGTAGTTAATGATAACAACGACAACGACCACCGTTTTATCGCTCCGGCGAACTGGGTAAACATAAAATTGTGTATGTTTAAAAGGAAACACGTTGCGAAAATGTTACACAATTCGCATAGAAAGTTACACAAAACGTAAATACAGTAGCAATTGCTTGATCAACGGAATTGTGAATGGGTGAAAAGTCTGATTTTTCGCTCTTCGATTTCGGTAAATTCGTAATTTGAGTATTAGTAACTGATTGTAATTGATGGTAATGTTGTTGTAATTTTCTCAAGTTGCAAACTGAACGCCAGTGAATGGGCACATTTTTGTGACAAACCAAAATAAAAAAAAAAAAGAAAGAATGGACACCGTTTATTTTTAAGCGACCGAAAAACGGCGAGAGTGACAAGAAATATTTAATTTTATTGATTATAATCAATTTGAACTGTATACAAAATTCATTTTATTCTGATTGTAATTTTATTCTTGGAACTTGTTATTGATTCAGGCCTGTGAAAAATGTTTGCCTTGTGTAGTTTTTAGCAACAAAAATAGTCGAAAACAACGAAATTCCAATCCTTGAATGATTCCATTCATTAGAAGTGTTGAAAAAGAAATGAGGAAAAAATGAAATTTAAAGTGCTTTAAAAACGATCGACGATATTGAAGTGAAGTCAACGAATCCCGATTATGTCTTTAGTTTTTTTTTTGTTAAATGATGAGACTCTCATCGAAATAGCGAAATCTTTAATTTAAACCGATGACCAAAATGTTCAAATTGAATAGAAAGAGGACCAAACCAAACAACGTAGGCGTATAGATTGATCACTAAAAAGGAAAAAGCCCACAAATCAAAGTAATTCGATCATCATCACATCGTCTCAAATTACTTTCGAAAGATATCGAACAAAAAACAACGGCGGCATAATCGAAAAAGGAGACCGAAAAAGAAGAAAAGCAAATGAAACAAGAACGGACTTCAAACATTTACAAGGTTAGTGACAAATCATTCGAAAACAATTGCAACGAGAAAAGTAAATTATGAGCACATATCTGATTGTGTTGAGAAATTGCTCATTTGGAAAATCCAAATAAGTGCGGTTTCGACAGCTGATCGACAATTGGAATTAATACATTTTGAAACAAATGGAGAAAAAGGGTTTGAAAGAATGCAACGGTGAAAAAGAATCGAAAACAAAATGTTGATGAAAAATGTATAAATTACAACACCAGCCATCATATCTGCAACGCTATATCATAAATCGCTTGTAGAATTGTGTATTTGATTTGTTTGTGTTGTGTCAAAGCGGACATTCGCTGTCGAATAATAATAACAAAAATAAATACTGAAAGAATGAAGAGGAAAAGAACAGGGAGACGAAACTGTTGGAAAAAAAAAACAACAATAAAATTAAAAATAAAGAAGAAAACGGCGACGACAGATGAGAGAAGCGTAACAAACAGAGCGGCGGCTACAACGTTACATATCAAAAACTGTTGTGCTAATGGTGTACGATCTTATTACGATCTTTTTAATGGGTTTTTGTTCTATTTTTGTGGAAAAATTTCGTATTCGGTAGTGGCGAAATAATATAATAATTTTTGTTTACTGGCTTTGTATGCATGCTATGTTCGATCCGATTACTTATTTATTATTATTAATGAGTCTGCAGGAGGTATTATGCCATCGGCGGAATGAAAATGAAATATTATTGTCACACAAGCAGATGCAATTTTTTCATTTGATACATCTGCACTTTTGATATTCTCTTCAGAATTTTACGTATTGATATTGGAAGAACATTCCTTTCGATTCAATTTCTTAGTGAGGTTGCAAACTTACATGCCGAAGTGCCGGAGCACATCCCCCCCCCTTCTCTCTCTC
>GL501539.1:486928-511795 GCA_000149185.1 Mayetiola destructor | reverse complement strand
CCCTCCTCCTCTCTCTCTCTCTCTCTCTCTCTCTCTCTCTCTCTCTCTTTCTCTGTAAGAAATACAACTCATTTGTCCAATTTTACTGAACATGTCAATTTCGTTGATTTTACGTGTTTTTCTTTTTGGTCTTCTATTTGGTTTTTCCCCGAATCGTCGATGAAGCCCGTTGCCATGCATTCTGTTCGGCTCTCACAGAGAATTCGCTTCACAGTTTCCAGTGGAAAATGTTAATGTGCTCCAAATACACTCAATAATGCAACAACGATAACTTATAAAAGCAAAAGTGCAAATAATTTAGTCATTTTAAAAGATTTTTAGAATGCTACGGTGTTGAGTGTACTCCATACGGTCGAGGTATCAAGAAAAAGCAAAAAATAGCAGCATTTTACGAAAGAAATCGAGAACTGAAGAGTTACGAAATGAAAGAGAGAGAGTGTGTGAGAGAGAGAGAAGAAAGCGGGGAGCACGCGAAAAGCCTGCACAAAAAATGTCTAGGGAAGTGAATAAAAATCGACAAAAATGTCAGGATTAATTTAAAGAAACAAATGAGAAGGCAAATGAAGGAAGCAAAATATTAAACAAACTGAAAAATAAAATGAGAAAATAAAAAGAAAATTAAAAAACAAAACAAATGGGAACATTGAAAGAGGGAAATAAAATAGCATATGAGTGAAAATGCTTGAAAAAATATTATACAAAATATTGGGATGGTGTTGAATTCAACTTGCTTTGACTGCGCTCTATTGATTGTTTTGGTGAAAAGTTTTCGTTTCCTTTCTCCCTTTATTTGAGGTTTCCATGTCGCGTTGTTTTGTTGATTGTTGATAATTACGCACATACACACACAGTTTATACTTACAAACAATGTTTCGAGCAAAAAGTAGTGATTCATAAAAAAATAAAGAGAATAGCAATTGCCAACAAACTTTTATTGAATTTTTAGAGGAAATTATCGATCTCTTGGATGAAGACAAGATGTGGAAATTCAAAACCGAAGGCTAAGGGCTTGTGAAGAGCCTGGTCATTCTCGATATATGAGCTTTTCCGACTGTGTCACAATTTAAGACAGTCGAGAACTTGAAACGCAAAACCATGCCATAATTTTCATTCATTTTTCTTTTTTTATGCAACGGTTGATGGTTTGAATGGACACATTTACTGTGATGCCCAATGCCCAGTATGTATCCACAAATATGCAATAACTTTAGTATTCGCAATTATGGTATAATTCAACATTTCAAAAAATAAGCCAAGTTTTTGACACCAACCTGATGTAAAAGAAGAAATATCGAGAGGAAGAGAGAGAGAGAGAGAACAGAATGCACCCAAAAATCTTACGTTGGATGCCAACCGAAATAAAATCGTCCAAAGAAAAACGAAAACTGACGGAAAACTATTGTTATTTATTCTTTTCTCTTTTGATGGAAATAATATTAGAACATTTGAGACTTGCACAAACCAGTCGGACGACATTTGCTATGAGACAGAGAGAACAAAAAAAAAAAAAAAATAAAAAGAAGTGAAATAAATGCGCTGAGTGTTCTTCAGCATTCTTCTGAACAATTCAATTCGTATTTTTTGGTGCATGCCATTCCACTTTCTTACAATAGTTTATAGTTTATATTTTTTCAATATAAAGTTGCCGCTTTTTCGTCACTCATTTTATACCAGAAAGAATAAAGAAGTTTCAATTGTTTTAAGGCTTAGGCACGGTTGATGTCAAATGAATGACATGTATGTGTGTGTGTGTGTGTTTTATCATCACATAAATGACTGAATGAAGATGAAAACAAGAACAAAAAATGATTAAGAATGAACAAACCATTGAAGAAATTCATAGGATTCGAAATTCGAATAGCGGCAGAAAAATCATTTGCAAGCAAAGAATAAGAAGAAGAAAAAAATGTGATGGAGAAAAGAAAAAATCTCAAGAGAAAATGAATCCAAGCGAAACTGTTTCAGTTTCAAGTCTTGAACTAAATATGAAAATGTGGAAACTTATTGAAAAATTTATACATATAAACAGAAAATACTACACACTGAATGTATGATCACGAGAATTAAGAATTTCAACTTAAAGAAATCCACATTTTTTGAATGAAAAGTCATCGCATTCAAAAACAAAAAAGCAATGAAACAATTGAAATATATTTTTGAGATAATGATTTTGAATTTGGATTTTGAAATAAAAGAAAATGAATAAAATAACAAACAACAGCAACGTGCACCCATTTTGTGCTGTGGAATGGACAAACATTCATAATAGTAATGATGAACGAACGGAGTCCGTTCTAATTGAATATCCATATGCTTTGTGTGTGTGTGTGTGTGTGTGTGGTGTATTGTATTTGTATTTTGTACACACTCATTTGTATCGATGATGATGTTTAAAACATGAATTCCACACATTATTATTAAAATATAATAGCTCCTTGCTGCATTATGGATTTGTTATTTATTGTTATTCCCTTTATTCTATTGTAATTCTTCATGCATTGATCCATCATTTTTTTCGTTTTTCTTTCTTAGTATTAGTTTGATTTATTCACATCTTATTTTGAATTCTTTTCGCCGATTTCGGTAATATTCAAATTTTTCCTCACAAATTTTCTGTTCGGTTTCTCATCATTGATGCTGTCGATTTTGATTTTTGGGGCTTTTGTCTCAACAGATTTCAACTAAATGTACATTTATTCCTCTGGCCATTCACAAATCCAATGAAATATATGTTCGATATGAAATATTCATGCTCAAATGTTCAATGTTTCAATTTTTGTTTAATCTTTATTCGAATATCAACTGACATTCAAATGTTTTTCATCTGTCGAAATGTCGATTCAGTTCCAGATGCCGAAATTTAAAATTTCCATTGCAAAGAAATAGGATATTCGAGAAGAAAAAAGAACAACTTTTTATTTGATTTTTTGTTTTTTTTTTTTTGTTATCCAATTTCACCATTTTTAAAAAGTTCATTTGATACGTGCGACAGTAGTCTAGTGCTGCATTTGAAGCAACCATTTCTTGATAAAATCATGTTATGTTTGCAAATCGGAACAATTGAAAATTCGGTTATGGAATGAGGTTTCCATTTATCAAAATCGATTCACCATCTGCATCACAGGCTAAAAATCATATAAACTATATACAAATATCCATATAAAAATCCCGAAAAATCAACCAAACAACAAATACAGTTGTACAAAATGTTGTGCACAATGCACAATAAGCCAACATACAACAGCTACAAAAATCCAAAACCGAAAAACAATTTTTCAGGTCGACCTGTTCAAAATGATTTTGATTTAAATCGAATTGAATCGAATCAATTGGAAAATCCAAAATTCGAACATTAATATCAATTCGGAAGCTTTTTGATATAGTTACTTTAGCCTTTATTTTTCTTTTTTTCCATTTCTCTACTTATGCTCATTGCCCTTTTGCCAATTGATATGCGCCAATTTATTAAAAATACATTATATGTATTATTGTGTAATGAAAAGCGTATACCACCGATAAACGACGTCTGATAACTGACAATTGACGACCATGCATTGATTTGCACGTTAAACATTCACGAATCATTTGTGTGTTGTGTATTTGTTTATTTCATTTAATTTCAATTTGAATTCATTCCTCCAGTTTTCTTTGTGCGGGGAGTTTTTTTTTCTGTTGCTCTGACCGATTATCATTGCCATTTGTTCCGTGTGTATTCAAACCATTCGAAAAATCGGAACGAAGTGAAATCGTGTGTGCTTGTATTTACAATTTACATGCTTTATTGAATTGCTTTCGTGCGACAAACGAAACAAAACGAACAACAACAACAACAACAAAAACCCATATTCTTTTGTTTTTGTTTTCACTATAGGTATCCACCACCCGAGACAACCGTGTCGCTCATTCCCATTCTTGAATTTCAAATAAAAAAGAAAGCAAAAAATCCATCAATAGTCATAACGATTAGAAAAAAGAGCCATCCAAAGAAATGTACATAGGGGAAAAACGCAGAGAAATATAAAACGAAAGCACACATCACAAATGAACAAAAACCAAAATAAATGCATTGCATGAGTCAAAGAATGGTGCACAGAGAATGATTGGGTGTGTGTTTTTTTAGTTTGAATCGAAAAATAGAATGCCATTCAAGTGGTTACAATACAGAATACAAACAACATACTGGAAAAATAGAAAACAACAAAATGAAATTATGCACCCATAATAATAATAATAATAATAAAAGCATGCAAACACTCTGATGAATGACAACGAAATGAACGTACCATCGAAGCAGATTCTTTGATCAATTCAGTTGCAATGATTATGAATTATGATCATTCATAAGCCATTTTTCATATTTTCATCTTTATGTTGTCGCAAATTTTCGCATTTTACCCTTTTTTTTTTTTTTGGTTAGTTTTACGAAATGACGTTGAATCATACACACCAATGTAAATTCCACCGATGAAACTCAGTCAAGTGAATATTGTAACTTTAATTTCATTGGATTATGTTATTTGACATAAATGTATGATGTTTCTAAAGTTTTTGGAATTTGTATTAACATTATAATCAACTAAATAGGAGAATGTTATTTGTTCATTGCTCGAAAGTATTAAATTCTTTTAGAATGTATGGTGTTATTTGTAAATTGTTTACTGACTAACGACAATATGGTTATGATTATTGTATGCGGGATTGTGGGGATATTTGATTCAGTGTTCAGTGTTTGACATTTATGCCGCATATAGTATGTTATTATTACACGCATACCTGGCCAATGTATGATATACGATGGTGTGTAGCATGGCAGAAATTCTGAAATTTTCCGTAAACAGTCAAAGTTTCAATAAACGTTTTTGTTTTTGTTTTTTTTCATTTTTTTGAGCTTAATTATGCTGTAGTCCACATTTTTCATGTGGTTCGCTATGAATATGGTGAATCAATACGATAAACAGTGATTTTAGTATCCGTTTTCCTGTGTGCATTGTGTTTACCTCATTTGTTTGTTTGTTTGTTACACGCTCAGTCAGCGCTCCCACAATGTACAATTAAATTTGTGACGAAAGAAATACTCTGTATGGCAGTGTTACCGTGCACGGAAATTTTTTCCACAAATAAAATTGCATTTTGCTTTCGTGCATTTCTCGTGCCCCGCATACACTGACAAATATCGCCGACAATATGATATACATTGCCATACAGTTTGCATACAGTTCATAGAATGCATCCGGCCAAGTAGATGATGTTATTTACTACTAGTATGCTAAATTCGGTATATCACATCAACAGAATGTCAGCTGCAAACTGCAAACATAAAAAATAAAAATAAAAATAAAAATAAAATTGATTTACACGTTATACGATTTGTTGACACGGAGCATGCAAACACATTTACAATATTATCCATGATCCATCCATTCAACAAATTCAATATAATCGCTTCATTCAATCAATATGGATGATGTGTGTGTGTGTGTGTGTATTTGAAGTAATTCATGGTGAATTAACTGCCATCGTCCTTTGATCGGCAATAGTAGTTCGATAGCAGTAATCAATTGGATTTTCGTGATTGAATTTATGTGTAAGCCATTTGGTTTTTGTTGTTATTGTTGGTTTTGATTTTAAGTTTAACCATAAATGGTTCATCACTATTTCATAACGTAATGAATTTGGACAAATTATTTTCGATTGTTTGCCCTTCACACTTTCATTACTGGGCATTGATGTACACATTGCATATCGACACACACACACACACACACAAACACTTTTCTTTCTCACGCTTTCGAAAAGCTTTTATCTCCCGTTTAGCATTCTGTCGGTTGAAAGGGGGAAAAAAATAGAGCGAATTGTGTGAAGTTTCCATTGGGTTTTTTGTCGATGGTACATTTAGCCATTAATGAATATTCAACGTACAAATTGTTGGTCTCTTTTTTACACTTTGTTTATTGTTTGCTAAACGAAATAAGTTTCGTTGTTCATCGTCGCCGCCGACCATGTACTTTTTGTTTGTTTATCAAAATTGTTGTTGATGAGAATGGGACTGCGATGAGTTTTTGCTTTCTCTCTATCTTTTTCTCTCCGATTTTGTTTTCCATCTTTTATTATTCAATTTTGTATTGATTCGTATTAATTAATGTGCATCATGCACAATTTATATGTATTTGGAAACTAATGACCTCTGTATGCTGTATGATGTATACATATAATATTGTGATGAATCCAAAGCAATCCATTCCATTCGTGTATTGTATTATTTTGTTCCAAGAAATTCAGATTCCCGACTTGTTTTCACGTTAATGCAAGAGAAAAAGAAATTCGCACGTTCTATTTTCCATTTGGATTTTTGATGGCTTTTCTTGTTCTTTTTTCCACTTGTTTCGTACATGATTTCTGCTGCTATTCACAGGACGTTCATAACTTGTATACATATGTATATTCAAGTTCATTGATGCTTTGAAGTGCCGTCACCGGCATCATTTTTCATTTCATTGAGGAATTTTCCATGGAAACATGGTGCATTTCATTCTTTGCATTATACATTTTTTTCTTTTTTTTCGAATTGACATTAAAAGTAATCGTTTAGTGCTGGTGATTTGGTATCGATACGATCCATTTTCTCTCTTGACGCGTTCGCAAATGTGCATTCTTTTTTTCTTTTTTTTTTTTGTTATTCCTTTGAATTGATCCATTAAAGCTTCAGATAAACTGCAGAATATTTGTGGGCAAGAGTTTTCACATAACCATAAGCATTTTGTCATATGATTGACTCAACGCATCCATTTCTGGTAAAATATCGGAAAAGCCGATTGTTGAAAAGTAGGCAATCCGTTCGCAAAACCACAGTCGCATTTACAATTCGCTCTTAAAGCACTGCATATATATATAACTACAATATTTTTTATAAATTTTAAAGTTCGATTCTGACTGTGTTTGTCGAAAGCGGTTTATTTTCCATATACAGTCGAATAGAATAAAATGTAAATATTCGTACTATAATAGTATTCGTTTTATCTTTTTCCGAAAACTATTTTCTACTTGACTTTATTTGGTTCGCAAAGGCTATTTTGGTTGCTTTGATTTGAATTTCGAATACACATTTTAGAGAAAATGCAGGACATAAAAAGCATTGACCAAAGTAACAGCACGATTTCTTTCTTTTTTTTTCGCTGGTGATGATATTAACGGTGGATTGTATGGGAATTGCTTTGATATATTTCCAATTTTTTCCGACATTTTAAATTCAATATTTCAAATGCGTGCAGGTATTTATTTGAATTAAAAAATAAAATAAAATAATAATACCGGAAATGGATCTGTTTGCTTAGCGCTAAGTCAGCTAACGATAGAAATCGATGAGTGATGCAGGCAGGCTTTCATCAACATCTTTTCAAATGTTGGCCAATGGTTTTTCATTCAGATTTTCACAATAAAATGTCATAATCAAATGACTCAAACCCAAAATATCATTATATTTCCTCTCTCTCTCTGCCTCCTTTCGTGTAAATTTTTTAAGTGAATAGAATTATTTGCACGACATAGTCGCTGAGGCGCCAATTTAATACATAAAAATTTTGAGTCATTTATTTTTCTAGATCATGGAGTGCTGGATAAATTAATTTCATCGACGCACTCTCTATTGTCGTCATTGTCACAGATTTTCAAAATCGTTTCTAAAATTAATGGGGTTTTTTTCTCCATTTTTCTCTTCTCTCATCTGACCGACGAATGTCAATTTGGCTTTTATTCAAAATGGAAAGTGCCATTGATAAATTTTACAATTTGAACAATAGTAAAATGAAATAAACTCAAACACACCAATCTTGTAACAAAATGGATTGAATGAAACCAAATCGGATGAAAATATTAGTCTATACAGTGTACAGTGTACAGTGTATATACCGCACAGCATTGCATTTGCATTAGTTAGCACTATACCTTCAGTTGGACGTTCGGGCGCTATAATGAAGTTAAGCAGATTTATAAATAATGTCTGGACAACAGATTCATAATATGTACTTAATCCCGACCATTTCATAAAATTAACCTCACAAAAATAAATTTCATTTGCGTTAATAATTGAATGGGATTGCCAAAAGTTTGCTGATTGTCTGTTTGTTGTTCATTGTTCCAGGTGTTTGACGTTATTTTAGACGCCTTTACACGTGTTTCACACTGCCTTATGCTGTTTTCGGTAAATCAAAACATGATTATTTTCATCGACGATTGCAGTTAATAGAATGAATAACAAAAGATATATCGGACAGTTAAAAATAACTTTTTCATCAGATCATTGATGATCAATTTATCGCCAAAGGTATTCGAAACCTAGTAACAAATAAATAATAACAAGACGAAAAAAAAAACAGACATAAACAAACAGGCTCGAATCAATCAGGCAAATTTCTAGTGACATGCATTTACTGGTTCAACAAAGCATACAGTACAATACAATACAACACAATAAAAATAACGAAAAAAAATGTGAATTATTTTCAGTAAATGCCTTCTACTGATTAATTAACTCAATGGTCTGTGTCATAGTTTCGTATATTGTGCTATGTGAATGTGGCACAAATATAAAGTGTTGAAGAAAAAACAACTAAAACGTACAATGGTGTCGCGACGGCAAAAAGGAACACTGAATAGAGAGCGACAAAGAGAAGAAAAAAGAACTCATGTTTTTGTATTCAAACAATTTTGGTATTGTTTGAATGTTTTATAATGCATATAACAAGTAATCACATACAAACACACGATTCACGTATTCAGAAAACTAAGTCACAATATTACAATGTGTTAAAAAAAATAAAAAAATATGAAATAAAAATAGCGAAAAATAGAGAAAAGCACATGTTAAATACTGCATACGATTACAAGCACACGAACATCAGGCAAATACGACATGAAAGCACCGAATGAAATTACGAAAACATCAGAAAAACAAAACAAAACAAAAAAAAAAACAAAAAAGAATTTCTATCATATTCATTACAGAGGCTTTATTTCCCTTTCTTCTTTCTGTGGTAACACTACAAATATAATATTATTCACAATGCGACAAATTGAAGTTTGAATGAAGTTAGAAGTAAGAAGAACTAAGGCCAAATTATTATTTCAACCAGATTATGTATAACATTTTGACAAATTATATGTATTACAAATTATAATTTGCCGTTTTTAATAGGGCCTTTCAAATTGAATGAATTTTGTCACAGAGCTTTCCAACCGAAATCGACCTAATAGTATTTTATACGATTATGTGAATAGTCGCATTGCCTCAGGTAAGTATGCGTGAGAAGTGTTTCTTCTTCAAAACTTGCATACAAAATAAATGAATGCTATGCACATTTGACCAAATGTAAAACGGCTTCGACACAAGAAACAATTCACCACTGTATATTTCTGGCGATGAAAATCGGCCACTTCTATTCCCCGTACAATTATATTAATATAAATAGAGAGAAACTATATTTTGAATTTTGATACTAATTGATGTTCAAGCTGTGGGTGGAATACCACCAAGTATTGACTTGAGTCTGATTTTGGTGAAGGCACTGCTCTATGTCATTATTCGATGTTCAAACATTTCATCGTTTTTCTTTTGAAAGAACTGAAAAGAAATCGGTGAAATTGGATTTCTTGTTGTTGATTGAAAAATGTTGATTTTTTTTTTCAACTAACCCCCATTCTTCTTTCTTTCTTTCTCCCTCTTCTCTATGCTCCTTTTTTTTGCTTCGACTTTATTCAAAGTTTGGTGCTTATGTTAAATTTACGTGACAAGTTTCGGAAATGTTTACCGACTGAACCATTGAACCAAACGATTTAAGGCTGAACCATTGAACCAAACGAAACGGCGATTGATGAATAAATCAAAAAGTGGTTGAAAACTTGAAAAATTCACTGAATAACTTCTCCTATCGAGAGTTAGTTGCTGACTTCGAATTGGCCAATTAAATGAGAATGGAAAATCGATGACGCTTATGATAATAATATTATTAACTGGATAAATTTTTCATTTTTTTTTTTTCAATTCGTTTGGAATTTAGAAATAATTCGTTTAAGTATCGCATTCGTAGATCAATTATGGGAACTCAATAATCAAATATGAATATAATCAATCAATTCACGATGACAAAAAAAAAGAGAGTGAAAACAGGTCATTATCATTATTATTCAACGGTCAATATTCACTCTAATTTGCAGCCTGTAACATTTCGATAAATCATGCACAATGGGCGATGTACATGTGTAGGTGCCATCGTCGAGGACAAATTTCATTGTGTGAACCTTTTTTTTTTTGGTCCAATGACAAAATTTAGATAAAAAACGCAATATCTGGCATCAGACCCGAAAGCATAATACGGTGCGTGTATGTGTGTGTGTGTGAGAGAGATAAAAAAACCGAACAACATTTCTATGAATAGCGTGAAATCGAGATCGAAACAATTTGATAGAATCGATTAAATGTCGGTTCATTTGCTCTCGGTCCAATGATTATCAAAATCAAGTGGTACAAACTAAGTGACAAGCTGACATACGGCAAATTCGATATTCAAATATTTGTGCATTATAGTTTAAAGGTGATTCTCGTGATAATGTAATTAAGAACTTTTCACCAGAATATAAATTCCCAAACATGAAAATTGTAATTTAAGCCCATCAACTCCTCTTGATGTTCCGGAATGTGTGGTAGGCTTCTTGATTTTGAAATTAAATTGTTTGAAACTTTCAATTCCTTTTGACTATTCTATCAACATCCAAATTGAACATGGTGTGGATAGTATTTTTGAGGAAAAAGCTAAATGGTTGAACACACACACACACACCGTACGTACAAACTAAAGTAAATTCGGAACTTTTTTGTGAACTTTAAATATTTACATTTTCATATTAATTTTCATTCATGCAGTCAACAAATGTTGTGTTAGTTGTTAGCCTGAAACGTCGAATCGATAACGGGATAAGTTTATAAAAGTGATTCATGTGAAACAAGTTCAATTTTCAGTTCAACAACGCCAAGTATTTTGAACTAAAATTCCTGCATTTCAATTGATATATTCAGTATTTGGGTGAAAGAGCCAAAGTAGAAGGCCCATTGGTCAATAGTCAACAAGGACAAAATACTTGGACGTATTTGTTGATCTTAATCTATCTCTTTGGAATGGCAATTCATACAATAATAAGCAATGCAATGCCAATGATGGCTACAAAATCCAATGCGATACAACGAATTCACCAACAACAAATCAAAATGAGAAAAAGTTCCAATCAAAATGCAATTTGAAATGCAAAAAAAAAAGGAAGAAAGAATAATCAAATCCAAAGTCAAGGTATATCTCAATTGATATCGTACAGCATATTTAAAAAGTGATTTAATACAAAAAACTAAATGTAAACGATTGGCATTAGTGATACGCGTATCGAATCATAAAAAAATACACAAATCACTTATACAATTTTGGTCTGGACTATTGTGCAGAAAAAGGAAAAAGAAAACGGCCAGGCGTACATAAGAACTATACGTCCACAGACGACGAACACATACGATTTGTCGGTTGAATGTGATGACCATGCAATTATTATCATTATTTTCTCCAATCTTCATTTTGAAAATAAAATTTTGTGGGGAATTCATAGTTGTTGGCTTCACACTTTAGCCTTTATTTTTAGCAAAGTTTTGACCATTTGGAAATTATTATGATTATGCAAATTATATACGGTTCAGTGTTCATACAGTAGTAGGTTAATAGATCGTCCAAAGTCAATTGAACCATTTTCTTTATATTTTTTTTCTCTTTCAAACCTTATATTTGCTGACCAAAATTGCTTCCAATAATAAGCAAAGAACTCGAAGTTATTTTGACAGTATTGCATCGATTCGATGGTAAAAATTTTATACATGTATTATGTCTAAAATGTGCAGACATATTTTAACCGGTAACTGACCTCGAATACCATTGCAACGAAATAATATTTATATTAATGATTATATCTGACAATATTTCTGGCATTTCACATTGAAAGTGAACGTGTTGTTTAATGCATTTTAATGATGTTTTTTTTTCACGTTTTCTCTCACTTTAGGTCTTTTCTGATACCGGAACATAGAGAAACGGATCCACTTTAGCCAAATTCAATTATTATTAACTGCATACATTTATGGCAAATCCTGCATCTGCACAATCGAAAGTAAAATAATCTAATTAACAGTGAAAACAGTTCGATCGTTATAATTCGCCGATCCGGTATGCTTGTCGAAAAAAAAAATGTTAAATATAATAAAAAAAAAGCATAATAATAATGATAATTCTTATTATTATTCAGCCTTGATGCAATCAACAATAGCAACGATTGCCAACCAATTCATATAACTAATAAATTATGAATAGGAGTCGCATCGATTGTAATTGACAAATAAAGCTTTCAATAAAATATAAGTATGAATAAATAGTAAATAAATAAATAAATAAATAAATTTCGCTAGATAATCAACAAGGAAAATTATTCCGAATAAATGTTGTGGTTAAAGTGCTTAAATTTCGAAATTCTAAAAAACGATTCGCAAAAATAATAGTGTAAATAGGCCGAACGAATGGTTGTGTTGTGTGTAATCAAATAAAAACAACGAATTTTTGGTTTCACTTAAACCGTGATATAAACGAAAACAAAATGAATAAATAAATGAATAAATGATATAAAAAAAAAGAATGAAACGTGTCTTACACATATCACCACATCGTTGACATCATATCGATTTTCGGTAACACATTTGCGAAACACAATGCCTTCAATGAATGATTTTTGTGAAATCATCTTCTTATCCGAAGATCTCAGTCCTCGGTCGCTTCGAAGTAAATTCGATAAGCTTTGTGTGTGTGTGTGTGAGTGTGTGAGTGCGAAGTTTTGCATCTTGATTTTTTTTTTTGTGAACGAATGAGTGTCGAATGTCGGTCGTTTAATGTGACATGGCATCACAGTTCAATCAAACACAGAAGAAAAGCGACGACACAGCAAACAGCAAAAAAACTAACCATAAGTGAATCCATAGAAAATCAATAGCAAATGTTGCTAAATGTACCAATTGATGATTTTAAATGTGTGTGAAATATTTTCACCGAATCGAACACATGGTGTAATGATAATAATCGAAAATAAATACAAAAAAGAAATCGCAAACAAAAAAAAAAGAAGGAAAATCGTCGTTGCTTAGTCATTAAGTATATTCAAATGTTTATTTTCATTCAATAATAATCCATCGAAAATCATTATCAACGTCCCAAACTAAGTACACATCGCGCTCTCTTTCAAACACCTACACATTCTTTGTCGCTCTCTCTCACACACACACACACACACACACCATACAATCATATAAACAACCAAACCAAACACCAAAGAAAATAACGAAAGAAACAAAACGAAACAAAGAATAGATCCAGTGATACAACGGACGTCTTAAACGTTATAATCGGTATAAAATACAATAAAGAGTAACAACAACACCAAAATGCCAGTTAGACGAGGTCACGTTGCGCCTAGAACAACCTTAATTGAAACAATAATTAGGAAATTCGATACAGACAGTAAGTAACCGACCAGACCGCATGACCATATTTATAAATATTATTATAACATATTATACTTGCATTTATATTTATTATACATATTCGTTGACAAAAAAAAAAACAATCAGTTCAGCATTTTTTTTTTTTTTTATTTGCAATTTATCATTAAGTGAAAGTTTACATGTCAAACATTTGCAGACACAATTAATTTCATCGATATAGCACGATGATTCGAATTTAGTAACGATTAAATAACGACAACTTTTGCTATTATATTGAATATGTAATAAATGTTGGAATGAATATGTATTATTGGGTACTTTTGTATAGTATAATGTTACTAATTACAAAATTGTATTTATGCTATTGTTTTGATTTGTGTGTTATTGTATGTATACGGTAAACTTTGATCGATTCTTCCGCATTATATCAAAATCAAATCTTTCAATATGGTCAATTAAAATCGAAATGCTGTTCAGCAGGAGAATCCGCATTGACCATACTCATTTCGATTTTGATCTCTCTCTTTTTAAAGGAGCTCCATGTCTCCGGATAGTCTGCATACATTTTGCGCATAATAATCTACCATCCATTTAAAGGGTTTTTTTTTGTTTTGCCTTTTTTCGAATTTGTTTTATGTCGATAAATGTCGATTTGATTGATTGGTCAATATTCACAACTTGTGCATCGTCATTGGTCGCACATTATATGACTAATTATGTTAAAAGCTAACTTTGCTACAAATTTGCCATCAAAAAACAATTCCGCCAAAGGAAAAATACTGCATAATGAAAATCAACAAAGCTGTCTACACTCCCAGTTGAATTCAATCACACAAAATTCTTTATTCATTTGCTTTATAAATCTCAAATACAATATCAATAATAATCAATAGGTCAATACGAATTGTGTGCGTACAATTATCTTTGATGATTTTTTTTAATGAGATTCAATTTTGAATGCTTGAACGAAAATGAATGAGTCGATCATTTTTTTAAAGTAAAAATATTTTCATTTAGCCAATCGATTACTCAAAACAATGATCAAATAAACGTTTCGTTCAAAGTTTTGAACTTCAAACAGATTTTCCAGCAAAAAAACAATAACAAAGTAAACACGACGTACAAATCTGTAGATAATAATTATAATAATAATAATATGTTTCTCTTTGACTTTTGACATCCAGTTTCAAACTTCTGGAAAGCAATTACAACGGCAACAATATTGAAAAATTTATCATTATTCATAATGATATAACGCTACTTAATTGGAATTCATTTTAGAGTTTTTTGAACTTTCTTAACCTGGCTGATGGTTAATTCAAAAAATTACAGTAACAGCACCAACAGCAATTTGATGTAATGACGATTTGTATTGAAGCTAAAAGCTCTTTAGGCTATAGGCTGTGTAGGTCATGATGAAAGCAGGCATTTTAACATTTTCGTCGTACCATTCGGAACACATTTTCAATACATTTATTTTCGTAATATCCGATTATGTTTTCTAACACCATTGAAGTTGACAAGGCATTATGAGCATCAAACACGAATGTAAATCCGCTAAAAAAACTGAAAACTGTTTACTCAAATACTGAAAAATTCGTATGAAACAAACTACAATTGAATGTGGAGAAGAAAGAAGAGCTTAAAAAAATTAAACACTGAAGAGAATGTGAAAATTTTACTGTGGAACAAAATACGTTCATTTCATTTCTTTTCTTTCCTTTTTTTAATTCATAATTTTCTGTTGTGTTTTGTTACTTTTCCGTTTTTTATAAGTAATAATGGTGGATGGCGTATATAATTCAGAGACTCAACATGTGAGCTACCATTCAATATTTTGTCGATGATGTTGATGGTTGTTCGTTGTTTAGCGTAAAATTTACTTCGACCTTGTCCTGTTCATGTAGCATGTGTGATTGACTTACTTAACCAATACAAAAATACCAAATCCAATACAATGTAACAGAAGCAAGTAGGCCAAACAAGCAGGTATTGAACAACGTATAAGTTGATATTGTGCCCGACAACCAGCGGGATCTTTGGTTAGCTTAACCGAATTAGTCAGATTGCGGCAAAATTATTTTCTTTTCCTTTCCAAACAAAATTCAACGGATGCTTAATATCCGTAGTCCAAAGTCCATAGACCATGGGAGACTAATTTCGAGTCCATGAGGAAAATAAATTATAATTTCGTTTGGTTCCTCTTTCTGGTCAGTTGAGTTAGCCTGTTTTGTATGTAAACTTGCAAGTATAGCCTAACTCCTACAAAAAAAAACAAAAATGATTTACACCAGGAAAATTTGCATGAATGGAGATTACCCATCAAGTAAATATGGAGAATAATAATAATAATATTGCTCATACGAACCTTTTCTCCGCTTCAGTATTTGCAGTACAAATGAAATTCCGAATTTCGTTGGTTTTTTGTGTGTGTGTGTGTGTGTTTGTGATTCCGTCGGTTGAAAACTTGAAGACTCCAGTCTGACATGAAAAATGGAATCGTTCCGAAAATGTGCTATTAAAATGAATCGAAAAAAATATGAACATTTTACTTCACCTACAATTCAAATAAATAAATACTAAACACCTTTGGCAATGGCCTAGCTAATTGAAATTGTATGGCCAATTCAAGTATAATAAAATGCCTTATAATTCCCAACAAAATGGTATGAATATGAAATATGAAATCAAATCAACATCATAACGATTGAATGGGGGTCACCAAACTGTCCAACCACCACCACCAAAACCAACAACCTATAGATTGAATGGGGGTCGCCAAATTGTCCAACCACCACCAACCAAAACCAACAACCACCAAATATGACTTATAATAATAATCGCTTTCATTGATATTACTTGAAACAATTCAAACTGAATGAAATGAATTGAAATGAAATTAAATGGAAATGAAAATGAATGTGCGGTAAATGTCTTTGCATGTAATTCATACAATTTTCAAACAGAAAAAAGAAAAAAAAAACCTTTTCGTTAGTCAATTATCTTTTTGGCATCGGTCTACATATGTATAGTAGTAAATTGTGCGGTGCACTTTGTATAAGTATAATGTGGTATTTTAGATGGAATAAATATTCCAACAACATGAAATTTTATTATAACATTTAAATGTTGGAAAACAAAAACCAAAAAGACATTTTATCATGCAAAGATTTTTATCAAAAGGTCTAAAGTGAGAACATTTCAACAGCAAAGAAAAATAATATAAGAACGGATTGAACACCGAAATTGGTTAAATGCTTTGCAATTGGAATTTATTCCTCAATGGAAATCGTCTTTGAGTTATTTAATTTGTGAAAAAATAAATTTTCACTCCATTTACAGAGCGCATTTTTCGCGCGTTTCCGGATTGCACGGGATTCTTTTTTTTTTCCTTTTCCTCAACATTTAACATTCTGAAATAACCACCATATAAATACTACTGAATTACATGGAGACACACAAACAGGAAAAATTATTTGAATAAATAATATATATAATTCACAATTTGATGGATTGGTAACGCGTGTCTTTGCTGGTGATGCAGTGAAAATATATTTTATTTATAGATTGATATGCATGAATCGTATGAATGTAAAATGTAAAATGTACAATGTACAAGCAAAATGTAAAAGACATTTTCAAGTCAATTGTACGCAATTGGCTATGGAAATTTGCGATAAAATGGAATTCAAATAGCGGAAACATTGAACTAAAAATAAAAAAAATAAAAAATTACAGCAAAAACTTCAGTGAAAGAACAACGACCGTCATCGCGAGAACCGATTCGATTCGAATGAATTGTGCATTTGGTATTTGTATAAAGGGGAAGTTTTTGCCAAAGAAAATGAAAGTTTTGATTAAAGAGCGGATCAACATGGCAAGACTGTTTGTTTTCCATGGTATTTAATTGATTTTATGTAAACTAAAGTCGTCCCAATTTCTATTTTTATAGTTGTTTTTTTCCCCCTCAGAGAATTTTCACTCCTGTTGGCTCATATACATATGTATTTGGTGGATCGTAGCTATACAAAAGATCGAAAGGACCTTTTTATGAAACTCCTCGCACAAGTACTCTCGAAACGAATTTAAATTAATTAGAAATAAAATTTTGACGTTCATTAATTAATTATGAATGGCCACATGAAAGATGAAAGAGTGCCTAATGCCGAAAATTTGCAAATATGATTAGAAGCATATATTAACGGAGGAATATATGCTTGGGAAGAAAGAATTTTGTGGACTCTTGCGTTGAATGATTTGATTGAATAAAATTTTTCGCCTGTTTTAGTTCGATCAAAAGATTATATAATATAATAAATTGCAAAAAGCAAAAAAAGAAAAACAAAAACGATTTTCAGTGCAAAACAAAAGAAACCCAATTTTACATTCAACAACTAACTGCATTCAAAATAAATGAATTTCTTCGAAGAAAAATTTCGAATGCATTTAAAACTTTCTTCGAATTGTTTAAATGTTCAATGTTCAATGTTCAATTTGGTGCATCAGAATAATGCAAGCACATACACACACACACTCGCAGTGCTTCTCAAAAATAGGATGATTTTCCAACAATTGTTCTTGTCATTTTCATCCGTCGACCCTTGAACGACACCTAATTTATAAACTTTATACAACAAAACATTTATTTGCCATCGTTATTATTACATTCGGATTTATTGAAAAGTATTTAATTATTATTATTATATAAATCTTTTTCTATTTTAAAATTCAAAATTTAAAATAAATGTTCCTTCACAAGAGATTTAATTAATAGAATTAGCTTCAAATTAATGGCGACTAAATGAGTTGAGAGGAAACAATTGAATTTGCCGGTTGTAATGCGATATCGAATGAAATAGATGGAATAAATTTATGTTTAGAACATAAAGATACACCGACACATATTGTCTCACTTTTGCTTTTCCAATTTCGCAAACACCGAATTTCGAGAAATCAGAAGAAAAAAAACAACAAATTAACAAACAAAGAAAGAATGGGGAAAAAATAAAACAACAACAAAATGATTTTCAACTGAAAATTCAATCAGAAATGGCACAATGCCAAAAGCCAAAAAGGAACCAACTAGCTACTACAACGGAAAAATATTGATAAACAAAATTATATATCGAAGATGAACATCGGTACACATGTGCTGCACAATGATGAAAAGGAGATGGAAAATATTTGGTTTTTCTTTCAATTTTGTTTTTACTTTTGGTGTTGCCAAATGATCAAATCCAATGACTTGTTTTAAATTTTCCATTGAATTGCAATTTTCATTGAAAATCGAAGTTTATATGTGAAGTCGAATGTTATGCACTGGTTTTTATCTTACCTTTTCTTTTTCATCATTAATTTATCATTTTCTTCAAGTTTTTACTCCTTCTATGCCTTTCACATTATTATTAACGCTTCGATATCGGCGCTAGAATTGGCACTCGTAAGTAACTCGTTAACGGTTTATTCTTCGTTGAAAACCGTATCGAACTGTACTAAAATTATTACATGTGTAAATTGGTCAAATATTGCGTCCATAAATCTATCAAATGTTGGACTCATTAGTTTGCAAAATTGCATGCGAAACTCTCTGATAATGGCATCGAATCGAGCTGAGATTTGAACGTTATGTAGTGTAGCGGTACCGAATTATTTCAAGGTTTAACATTGATTATAGACATTTTTATTGTGATTATTATTATTATTATTATTGACGTTATTCCGAACGTTATTCACATGTTCCATATTGAATCAATGAATTCCTGAATCGGAATAAATATTGAATTTCAGTAATTTCAGCCATGGTGCAGTGCTTTTTGGTTTTTTATTCAATAATTCAATTTGAGTTTAATTAATCGCAACTGAACTTTACCTTCCGAAAATCTGGAATCGTCAAATATTTGTCATTCAATTCAGTTCAAAATCAAAAGATAAATGCTTTTATGCGTGATGAACATCGTTAAACTAAAACTGGGCTCGGTGTATTCACAACGGAGCCGTTTTTTTTTTTTTCAAAATCGTTTTCCTTTCATTGTTATTGTTGTTGTTCGACTGCCATAATACGAGTGTTACCACTTAATGAGTAATCGTATTCCATACACTTAAATACTGTTATCAAATGGATCTCAGTTTTTTTGTTTTTTTTTTTCATCTTCCAACTATAAATAATAATAATCATTGAAAATTTCGCTTAAAATAGTCGAATTTCTTTATTTAAAATCTTTTTGCCGAACGCCAAGCAAAAATCCAAAATAAAGAATGAAAAATGAAATGTTGAAAAGACAGTGATTTTGTCAGACGATTTCAAAATGAAAACATTAAAATAATTGTTTGTTTTTGTGGTGTGTCATGCGATCTCATCATGGAAATATCAATAGCAACAAAAATGTTTCTTTTTTCTGTGTGTTTAAAAGTTGGACATTTTTCCTGTTTTTATTTTGAAAAACAGCACAATGCAAAATAAACGTTTCGCTTAAATTTGAATGAGGGTATATATGATATGCATGGTTCAAGGTTGAAATTATTTTCTTTTTTGTGCAACACAATTTATTTATTCAGAAGGAGAAAAAGAGAACGAATTAGACAAAAAAAAAAGAAAAAAAGAAAAAGTAATGAAACGAAAATGTAAAAATATTCAAATTACAATAAATACGGAAAGTTTAGTAGAGAAATCAAGAACCAATAGACCTATCCTACCAATCAAAGAACAATACAAAAATTAGATCAAAGTAAAAACAAAGTCCTTTAGTTTTTAGGTCATCAAATGACTGCAAATATTAAATGAACTATTATTTTTCAAGATTTTTCGAAAATTTCCGTTTTGATTGGAATGAAACAAAATGAATTTTATCTAGAAAAATGCTTAAAATTGTTGAACGGCATAAATACGAGAATCACATTTCGATATTCGACTTTCATCGATTGGTGTCATTCAAATGGTTTTTTTCACACACACACACACATACAAGAACATCAACAGCAATACACCAATAATACCGAATGAATAGTAGTTATTAGTCCAAATTGCGAAAATAGAAACATTCAAAACAAACATATTTACGAATAAAAAAATTCAAAATCAAAATCAAAAATTACATAAAAAAAAAATAGTAACTGTGGCAAATCGTCTATAGTAAGTAAGCGGAACCTAATAAGAACGTCATTTTTAAGCCATTCAATTTCTATTTTTGCAGGCCCGAAACGAGTTCTCAATTTCATATATGTAAATATATACATCAAGCATATCGATTGTATATTTTCGGTGCGCAATTTGTAGTGTTGAGTATGCATTTTGTAATGGCGTATACGATCAATCGATATCATGATCATTGAAGCGATTCTCTTTTCTCTTTCCGTTCATCGTTCATCGTTTACCCGTCACTCATTAAAAATTAATCGGCATTAACCAGATTTTCAGAATTTCAATCAGCATTCAATGTGCCATATTCAAGTGTTCCCACTCACAGTGGATACGTTCATACGTTCATACGTAATCGTATGTCAATAATGAAAATAATCATCAACACCGTCATCATGAGAAAAGGTGCAAAAAAGAAGAAGGCAAAGGCATTCTATTTTTATAATCGTGTGAGATTTTTATGCAAATGATGGGAAAATGAATGAAAAATGAAAATTTCAAATTTCGATAGCAAATAAATTATTATGTTTCAAGTGTGATGATTGAATTGAATTGGCTGGTAAATCGTCTATAGATCGAAAATCGAACACAATTTGAACAATAATAATTTATTATTTGTTGGAATAATGAATTAATGATTGAATTGCAATGAATTCTTTAATGAACTGATTTTCTTAGAATTCGGCAAAAACAAATAATAATATTAATTCAAAACAATCGATTTGTTTACTCGTTTTCAAATCGATGAAATGTTATTTATAATAAATAACAACAAAGGCTTCAATTCAATTGAATTCAATGTTTCTATAATTATTAGAATTATTATTATTGCATTATGCATATATTTCGATGAAAATAATCATAATAATGAATGAACATTGTTCATTTAATCATATAAATTTCAATATAAATGCAAAACTTCAATGAGAAATGCAAAAAGTCAATTTTGACTCTCAACAATAATAATAAGATTTCTATTTGAGTTTCTGATTAATTTCTAGTAATTTCCCGACAAAAGCGTATGTATTGTGGATATGTGTCAATAGGATGGTCTTCAAAATAGCCGCAAATTTCATTGTTGGTCGATCAACGTATTCGGCATCAATAAATATCAAGTGTTGCGACTAATACTTTGGCTATAAAATGCCCTTATGATAATCAAAATTTTTGCCTTCTTTTCGGTCCATTGTAATATGTCGGTCATATACGGATGATGTATGGTTATACCTTTAATTGTCCCACTTCAAAAATATCCATTTTAATTAATTAATTAATTATTGTGAACGTGAAACGAAATGATTTCATTTGACTTTTGTAAATGTCAATAACCAATATTTACAATGTTCAGTGCATGAAATTGTGCTCGGATGACATATCAATGATGATTATAATCCGTGTGCAAAAGCACGTTATTATTAGCTTTATGTAAATGGTTCGATGTTACATCACATCAATGTGTCTCAATTTGTTATTTTATGAGGCAATATTTTCCAAACATGCCACATTCATTACCAAAAAAGACTTACGTTAGTAACACCATCCAACCAATATAACCGAACACCAAACAATGATATCGAAAATCTCACCGGTCTCACTTAGTTGCACACAATGCACACGGCTGAATTGAGTCTTACGAGTTAGATTTCTATATTTCATTAGAGATTCAAATGCATTCAATGCCTTTGCGTTGCTTTTTGCAATATGGGGTAAAACTATAGTTTCATTTTCAATAATGTTCGATGGTGACATACAAGACTTAATCAAATTACGGACGTATGTTTGTCGTGTTCTTATAAATACATATGTCAGTTTATGTTTGAATTTTGAATTCATTGAAGTTGTAAATGTACCTGCATTCAATGGAAAATTAGAAATTTTCAGAATTAAACCCTATCCCTTCCGTTTGACAACTCAACCGCATGAAACCTCATTTATTTGTAAGCTTTGGATTGAAAAAAAAACCCTCAAATATTTCTTTCCTAGCAATCAGAAAATAACATGAGCAATATCACACTTCCGAATAGCTGGTTGCACCTGAAACCATTCAAATCAAATTGGTAACGTCGTGTGTGTCGTTGAGGCTCTAATCCATTGAGCATGTCACCGACAATTCAATTCATCGAAATTTTGATCGATTGAATTCATATCGGATGGGCATAAAGTAAAACGATTCAATTATAGCCGAAAAGAAAACTCATCTAAACATCTGAATATCCAAATTTGTATTGAAGCCATTGTGATTCGATGCAATCGCATTGATATTGAATAATCTGATTGAAAACAAAGCCACGAAATTGAAATTGAATAGAAAAACCATATATGCGCATTTCCATCAAAACACTTGACATTTATCCGATTGAATTGAATAAGAATATTCCAAATCTCAAAATGGAAAACTTTGATTTTGATTATGATTCATTTTCAATTTCGATGCCGCTAAATGGATCATATTTTATGTGTTCATTTTCAATTTCATCAAAACGGTAAACTAACTTACGGCTTATGCACTATCCGAAGAGTGAAAATTGATAATAATAAATTGGTGCCGATTGTGGTGTAGTGCACCTGTGCGATCGGACTTTTCATTTAACTTGAGACAAATTCACGGCCAAATGATTTCTATTTTAAGAAATTTTCATTTTCTGTTGAAATATGAGCCACAAAAATCCGTTTGTGTTGAAATTGTGGATTGATTGAAGCTGCGGAAAGACATTTTGAATGATTTTGAGTTCTAGACTAGATAAAAGAGAGAGAGAGAGAGAGAAATAATCATATGGTGCTGAATGAAGTTTAGGTAGAAGCGTTGGATCTGAAAATAATAATATTTGCGCTATAGATAGCGAATGACATGACTTTTGGCCATAATTGATGATCCTGCATTTTGAAAATGGTCAACATAATATCCATTCGGTGGACGATGTATCGCGGTTCACATGTCGTTGATTGCATTTAAAATATGAAAAATCATAAAAATAAATGGAATATGGTTTCGATGTACGCTTGACGTAATTTTTCGTTTTAATAATGATTACAATTTATGCATTGAATATATTCATATATGATGGAAGTTAAATGATCCAATATAGGTGAACACTCAACCAGAGTTTCATCCGATAATACTTCAATAGTACGAGTAAATTCATGGATTTATAAAATCAATCGTTTCGATCCACTGTGGCAAATTTCGTTTTCTTCAATTTTTTCTTCAATTTTTTATTTCCAAAAATGTAATTGATGCTCTCTTATAACATTATATGAAGAAAAAATATATCAGAAAACAAAATGTTAAGAGAGTGAAATTGAGCGCATTCGAACTCGAAAGTACGGCCGTTCATTCGTTATGTATGGAGAAATGAATTTACTCGTTCGAATGAGGTATCGTATGAAGGCCTGCTGCACTCAACAGCAATTCGTATTATCATAATCAAGTGCTAATTATTACACATTCAGACAGATTATTCCAACGTGCCGTGCAAATGTTTGATTAACACCATATAGACAAAGAGCCAAAAACACATTTCCATTTGTTCGCATCGAGCGATAGTCTAATACCATTCATAAATGTTTTTTTATTCTCTGACTTTTTTTCTTCTTTGTTTGTGTTAAAACTAACCCGACGATGGAAAGATTTATGAGTGGTGGTGGTCTCATCTAAACTGGAGCCGTTTAATTAACTTGGAATGTGAACGTAAATTGAGAAAGTTTCGAAAACTTTTCTATTTTACGCTACGATACGCGGCATAAGAGAAATTATAATATCTTATGATACCGAGTAGAGGCTAGGCATAGTATTAACCATATTCTGAAGGCCGACACAAAAAAAAAAAGATGCCAAAAAAATATAAATGAAAATTTGAATAATGTATGATTCGCGCAAATGACATAGAGAAACACAGGATATAGTTATTGAGTAACAGTGAAAAAATAATCATTTTTGATGTTAATGTAAGCGCGGTGTGGCATTTGAGTTTTTCGATTATGTCACACAAAATGAGATAGATTCAATTCAATCGACCAATTTGGCCAAACGAATATTCCATTCGCCAGTGGCATAGTAAATTTACTAAATGCATCCCATATAATCCACACACACACACACACACACACACACACACACACACACACACACACACACACACACACACACACACACACACAC